>APFE030758886.1:0-44082 GCA_000404065.3 Pinus taeda | reverse complement strand
GCTCAAGAAAGAAGGTTTGAACATATTCCATAGTTCGATCAAGACAATCATGAAAGATGAAACCTATTGGTATAGGAGGCTAACATGATCAACATATGCTTAAAAAATAACAAGGGATGACAAATAGGATTGACAATGACGTAAGCACAATTAATGAAACCAAGATGATTTCAAACACATTGGACCATATTGTAGGTAATACACCATTATTTCAAGACCTCATAGACATCTGAGTCCCTCACTATCCAAATGGGGGTTTACCCACTTGTTATATTCCTACCAGTGCAGGTGTCAATCCTATGTATGATTATCAGACACCTCCACTTAATGTAGGGATTAGTAATGCAAGTGTGAGTTGTGGGTACTCAATTCATCAATGGTTACAAGGGGGAAATTGGACTCAATCATATGGCAACAAACCAACATATCCTAATCAATGATTATTAGGTAGGCCAACCTGCTTGGCTCAAGTAGGCAACTCAACAAGTTTGGGCACTGAGGATTTTGGAGGCCATCAAGCATAAGGGTGTGTTATCACTATGACAATGACCCTATAATTTGTTTTCCTAGCTCTATTTTGGAGCCTACATGAACTATCGTTTCAAGCCCCCCTTTTTTCATCACATTATTTGATTTGTTATTTGTATGTTTTCTCTAAGTGTCACATCCTCCTAAGTCAATGTTTCCTAAGTGTCATCACCTAACCTTTAGAAACTCTTGTGTTATTTATCCCATGGTTAGGTGAAATCATAACGTTTCTTGACTTATAAACTATACTTTTCACCATGCACACAGGAAAAGCACTCAAGAGGACACAAAAACAAAAAAAACAAGAAAAATTACCCTTTAAGGCAAAATCGCTCTTCAAGTTGACGAAGACTTTCTCTTGTGTTGAGTTCTCTCCTTCGGGCTAAAGAAGTATTCCCTCCTTGAGTGAACTCCTTCATGCTTAGCAAGTGTGCCCTCCTTGAGTGAACTCCTTCATGCTTAGAAAGTGCACCCTCCTTAAGCACATTCCTTCGGCACGAAGACATGCGCCCTTCTAGAATGCATGCATAAGCTTCCTTGTTGCATGTGGGCACACTCCTAGAAAATAGGAGCTCACTTATCTTTCCTTAACTAACTCATCCACTTGTCGATGCGTGGCGAGCATGCATGAGATAGATTTGCATGTAATATTGTTTAAATTAAGCCAATTAATCATTCATTCTCACAAGCATTCTCATCTAGGTTGGGTTTTTTTCCTTTTCAGTTTATTTACTGGCGTTTATGTCCATTATTGCCTGTACAAGTGTTAATATGTTGTCGCGGTCTGATACTTTGTATATTCCTTAACTCTTCACATTCTAATCATCATTGCAACAACACCTGTAAAAACTTATAGATCTTTCCTCTCCACATTTATATCATGCAATCTTGCTACTAGACTTGTCCCTGAGCTATTTTGTGAATGAGTGAAGTTTTGGAGGTTGAATCCTTGACTAACTCATAAAAATGCACCCTAGAAAAGACACGTTTGCCTCTTGAGCACGCTCCTTTGTCATGAAGAATTGCGCCCTCCTTGAGCGCACTCTAAAGGCATGAATGTTTTCCCTTCGTCCCTTCAACATGCACTAGTGCACCCTCCTTTTTCATGAGTGCATGAGTGCACCTTGAAATCTTAAAGGCCTGGAGATTCATTCCTTCGTCTCTTCAGAGAGTGCCAGTGAGCCCTCTTAGTCTCCTTGAGCGGATGAGTGCACCTCGAAGGCCTGCATGTTTCTCCTTCATGCTTTGACAGTCCACCCTGCACCCTTTATATCTTCTCTCTTTTACTTGAGTGCATGAGTGCACTTCAAAGCCCCGAATGACCCTTGAACTCCCTTCATGCTTTGGAATTGCGTCCTACTTGTTTGCATGCATATTTCTTAACCATGAAAGTTGTTATGTATTGTCATTGATAGGATTACACTTTTAGTTATATTTGATGGCTCTTTGAAGATGATTTTCTAAGTTGTTACTTGTAAAAACAAGATTTCATAAAGCTAATAATTGTCGCCATGAGTGTGCTTCCAAAAATAGGTATTCGAGCTATAAGTATTGTTACTCTTTCATCATATGTTGGAACCATGCCTCCCACTACACGTAAAGTTCTCTCCAAAGAAGCTTCAAAGGCAAGCACTAAGGAAGAAGTTTAAGCTACAAAGCCTACCATTCCTCTATATGCACATACACAATGCTTCATAGATAAGTATATTGAAGTCACATGGAACGACATAAAAGACACATTCATGCAGAAATAGTTCGCTGGAAACTTGGAAGATTTTCAAGCATACATCAATATTAAGTGGTCCATAATGTATAAGATCGAATGTTGATTTCCAGTCATCCCTTATGCAAAAGTGATTGAGTGGATTATTACACACATGCATGATTCTCATCTCGTGCTTCGTAGTGAAAGTGGTGGTCACCATGCCACCTATTACGGAGAAGACATGTAGAGTTAATACAAGATGAAAAGGCCTACAAAATATGCAAATAATGACTTCTACGCCAAATGGGACGATCTTGAAACAAGTGACATCATCAAATCTTGGTGTCGAGAGCTTGTTAAGTTTTGTCCCCACTCATCCGCAATTTATCTAACCAAGATTCTCAGGGTTGTATATCAGTATCTTATTATTATGTGTTGTCGGTTGCATGGGCGGAGGAACACTGAGGTGTTTGAGGAAAACTGGATATATATGCTCAATATGGTGGTTACCCGTGGTAAGATCTTCAATTGGGAAGATATGTTGTCATTTTATTTGTAATGTCAAGTGGAGAAAGAAAATGCATCTTTGAGGGAAAACTAGGCACCAAAATTCGATATGTATACATTTCTATTAGATGGAATCTGTGCACGATATGTGTTCCCATGAATGTACTAGAACTGGACCCTGCAAAACAAGTTTCCATTCTGTTTCCACTACAGAGTGTTGTCAGAATAAAGTTTTAGACATGCATATGGCAGGTTGGTCGAGCACTTCTTCGTAGTCATATTCCACATGATATTGGAGATTGATCTGCCTTGCATGATCGATCAGATGAAGGAGTCACTACATAATATCGTATATTGGTTTGTAGTGCTTGAGGGTACATATACAGGTGTTTTTGATGTCAGATCTCCCCTCATGTCATGTTGTGATATGTGTCTAATAAGGTGGTCTTGTAGGAAAAGGATCAAGTATGATTTGACAGGAGAAAGAAGCATGAAATCGAAAGTTGATCCTTTGAACACAGGAGTTGTTCAAGTGGAATAAGAAAGGAGAGAAGTAGAAGAAGATGAGAATAGGAATCAAGATGAGTTCCTCAGGAAGCAACAGGAAGAAGAAGAGGAAAGAAGGAGACAAGAAGAGGAACAACAAAGGCAGTCCCAAGAGGAAGAAGCAGCACGGATACTGGAGGAAGAACAATTGACTAATGAAATAGTGGAAGAGTTGAAGGAAGAGGATACCATCCAGCCAATAGATGATGAACCAAGTTCTCTAGAAGAACCTCCTCTCATGGGTGTTCATCTTCCATTTGGTGAAATGGGAATCACAGCTCCACCTGAAGACAGAGTCATGGATGTGTGTAATGTCACATTTGATCATCTCAAGAAGAGGATCATGCAACAGAGGTGTAGATACTTCACGAATTATCCTTATAACCCAGTCTTCGTATCTACATAGAAGGTAATAACTTCCAAAACCATAAGGAATCTTAGGGAATTCATCACGAAAAATATTTCCTTTGCTACAACAACGCAAGACAACTCTGAATATCTATTAAATGAGAATGCACGATTAAGGAGAGAGCTAGCTATAGTTAAGCAATAGGCGTAACACCTTGCAATAGAAAATCAACGATTATCCTCACACGACTTTAATACATTAGAATATTAGTCATCCATGCAAGAGGAACTAGGGCCAATGGAGGACACCATGGCACAATTATATGATGAGATGATACTTCTACAACCAATGGTGGCTCCCCTCGTTGGCATTTAGAAGAAATCACAAGAAGTCTTGAAGCTCCTAAAAGTGGCAAACAAAGCAGTTGACCAGCTTGAGGAATGGGCTTCCAAGTATATAAATGTTCTGCCACAATTGGTTAGGATGGAAAGGATTGTCGCTCAAATGGACTGAGTACAGTTGAGACTCCACCATCAGAACTACAACTGTCTTGGAGAATAGGTGAATAACACCATTGTTGCTTATGGTCCTCTGCACAATGGTTTCGAGTATCTAGCAAATAAACATGGGATGCCTTCAGTAGGATCACTTGAATAAATCAGAGGCAAGGAAATCATCTTCTAGGAGATCATGCAATACATGGAACAGATAAAGCAAACATCAAAACATGAAGGCTTGGAGATAACCAAAGGCATTATTCTACAATATGAAATCACGCAAGTAAAAACTCACATTAAATTGTCATGGCTATGGAATAATATTCAATCAAGCTCCAAGACCATATTGACAAAGCCACTGGAGGTGAAGATGCATTATGCAGTGGACTTTCTGGTTCGGGTCAAAGTCATCTCCACGGAGTTCAGAGCATGGCATACATACATCGCCAATGAGTTCCATGAGGAAGAAAATGATTCATAAATCTGATAATACTTTGTCTTATTATCAGTTTTGTCTTATATAGCCATTGTCTCATATGTAATTTGTTTTTTGTAATAAGTTGTGTTAATAAAGTCCAAGAGACACATGTGGAATGTGAAAAGACACATACGGAATGTAAAGAGTCATGTATAGAATATGAAAAGTCATAGGAATTGAAGAGTCGTGAGGAAGCTCAAAGTTCATTGTCATTTGTTGTAAATAGCTCCTCGTAACTCAAGCTAAAAGCTTCGATTTTTGGAGTCTTGCCTTAGTTTCTCTTGTAGTGCATATAAGATATATTGTTCTTTGGAGAAGCAAGTTATGACTTCATGTTCCACTACTGGATATAATGTTTCATCTATGTAACAATGTACTTAGGATATTTCATTCATAATTATAAGCTCTATGAGCTATCACTTCTTCATACATATATCATAAATGTAGTAGGACTATTCTTGTTATGTTTGCAGTATATGTTAGTTTAATTACATACTAAGTATAATGAACTATTTCGTTACTTAGATATGGTTATTATTGAATAGGTGTTGTTATGCGATCATGATTATTGTTTATTGTGTGGAGTAATATGTAGGTAATCAAATCCTTTCTCTTTGTTCCCAGGTCCCCTTCAGGATGGTACTATTACTTCCCTCTCCGGAGGTTTTTTTCCTTTACCAACTATAAAAGTTCCCTGTGAATCTTACATTTGGTGTCTCACAAAGCTCACATACATGCTACTTCGAAGAGTTGTTTTTGATCTATTGTGTATGTATTGTAACCAAGGCATGTCTTTGAAACCTTTACAATGGTGGATGAAACATACAATTGGATGGGACTCCTAAACCAAACAATGTGAGGTCTAATTGGTAATTCACATTAGGGAGATCCCCTTACATGTTAGCAGCATCTAGCATCGTCAACATTTTGGCACTAGAAGGAGGGCGAGATGAGAATTTGAGCCTATGAAGTTTGTTTTAATCCCTTACCTGTAATGGCTTCTTTCCATATCATAATCCCGAGGTGTTTTTCCGAAGCTTTAGATCTTTCAATCCTCACAGATTTTTTACATAACTTGTCGTATTTGAAATTTGATGGTAAGGGTACAACAATCATCCTTGGTTACTTGATATAGTTTGTTCAAATTTTTTTTTTAGGTGGTTTTTATTCTGAAGAAACTCTCACAAGTTTGTTTACCCTTACATTAGACAGTCGTGCAAAGCAATGGTGTTATCCTTTACCCACTACTTCTATCTCATCTTTTAAGCAATTGGTTAATGAGCTTCAACGTGTTTTCGATAGATATGAATACCAAGATGTTATTAATGAAATTGATCAACTTAGGACGGATATGGAATAATGTACAATCAAGCTCCAAGACCATATTGACAGAGGCACTGGAGGTGAAGATGTGGTATGCAACGGACTTACCTGTAACAACCCCGAAATTAAAACATGTAATTAATTAGATTAATCATGTGATTTATAATCAACACGCAATTTATCAACTAATTGACGTCAAATTTCAATAAATGAGTAGAGACTACTTACCTGTGGCGATGATGTTTCTCACTTGTGATTTCAAGGTTGAACGCTAGTTGAATTCTGCTAACTGCAACAAAGTTTTGGGGACGACTCTCCACCCAGCCGTAGGCTCAGTTGCACAAAATCTTGTTACAACTGGCCACCCCTGAGCCCTCAATCAACGTACTACTGCCAGGGAATCCTTGTCTAACAACACTATTCTCCTAAGAGAATGGATGATGGAATGCCTCTCATCTTCCTCACCATCTATTAAATAGAGCAAACCTTGGAAGGGGAACCACATGCACACACTCCATGTGTCAACATGCAACTTTATTGCTTTCTTGTTTTATTCTTTTGTTTTTACTTGTTGATAGCTTTACTGATTTTTACTACTTTCTTGTTTTATTTCTATTTATATTTATTTAGAGCCTTAGTATTGTATTTATATTTTATTATTATTTATTATATTATTTACTATTACTATTTTTATTTTTTGTTATTATTTATTTCTTGTATTTAATATTATATTATATTATTTCTATTATTATTTATTATTTATTATTATTATTTATTATTTATTATTAAGGGACATTGCATACTCCCCCACTTTAAGAACTTCGTCTCGAAGTTAAGTTGAATTATTTAACATTTTATTTTGTTATTTATTACTTCATGTTGCCGACACCCTCTGCTGAACTGGTATAACCAACAGGTGTCAAAAGTTTCACAACACCCGGGAAATCCCAAGGAATCTCTGTCCTTTTTCCCACTTTCGGAACCAGGCATAAGCCTCCTCAGTCTGTATCCTAGTCTAAGGTTGGCCCCAAGGCTCGCGCCCGATTCAAACCTCATCTGCCCCAAGGCAAGCATCCGGTACAGTACTCAATGATTTCGAGCATCTTGCAAGGTTGGCCCACTCCCTCCACAACTCGCTAAGACGCATAACCCCAGGCATCGAAGTCCTTACACCCCCACCAAAATTCGGCATCCCAATCCAATAACAGGCACCTAGCCTAGAACATCAGGCACTTGGCCTCGTCAAGATGGTCCCATAGCCCTTCAAGAGCTATCCATCAAGAGCTACACAAGATAAAGGAACCACTGGCATATGTAGTGTTGATTGAGTTTTTCCCCAGCCCATATGGTGTTACTTATTCTCCCTCGTGCGTATGGGCTCGCACGAGATCATCAAATAAACTGGCCCTCCAGCCCATTTGTGGAGTCCTGTCAATCATCACACCTCAACATGCAACCAATGCATTAGCTATACCATCATAGTATCATAGGAAATAATCCTCATGCCAAGTCTTGCATGTCATCATGAGAACATTCATCATTGTTAATCGGAACATTATGAATAATAACGAACTGCATGCTCATGCATGTCATAAATTTGTACGCAACTGCCACATGAAATACCATCATAAGTCAGAACATCAACATATTTGCATCAAAGACATATCATGACTTCACATAATAAATGAACCACATGTCAATAAACCTCATATTATAATATCATAATTCTTATGCCACATTATGCATATCATATCCATCATGAAAATTCAACATCATTATCATAACAAAATAAATAATAAGTGTTACACATGCACGACATTATTAACTTCTCGTCAAAACTATGTCTAATTGCTACATTTATCACATCATGAAACATCATCACATCATTATACTTCAACATTTTCATGTTGACATAAACTAATAATTGAAACCATAAACTCATCTTTAATACCATAGTGCATCAATAAAATTTAATCCATTAGACATGATCATAACTTAACCCATATTGAACATAAAGAATATAAACCACCATCTTATTTTAAGTTATAATTAATATCTACATATTTCTAAAATTGTATCCTCTAACCCATTCCCTTCATATCAGAGGTAGTATAAAAAAGAAATATTAATAAATAACACTATTTGTATTTTTTAATTTATCAATTCTTTTGATTTCTAGTTTCCACCTTTATGAGAAACCACTTCCCTTAATCAAAACTAAACTTTATTCTAAATTATATCTAGATTAACTTAATATAAGAACACCAATTCTAATGTAAAATCACCCAAATATATAAAAATAATTACATCATTCATTTGAAATTTTACATTTTATTATAAATCCTATATTATTCCTTAATAATTCTCATGTATCTACTTTTCTCTTAACTTTATGAAAAATTATACATATTGAAGAGAGATCATTCGTGATAGATGTCTATGCATGCTTTCCTGTATTGATAGATTTTGTTTCTCGACATACTTGGCCAGAAGTAAATATAGGGTGAAAAAATAAAGATGGGAGATCTAAATTACCAAAAATTATAATATAATAAGAAGGAATTCATACTTAGTTCCTTGAATGCATGCATCCTCTCTGCTATCAATCGCCATTAACCACACTAAAGATTGATTGTAATTATACGTGGTTAGAATTGGCCATCGCCCACAAGTAACAAGAATAAAGATTTAAACAAGTTTAAACCACAGTAAAAATAAAATAAATAAATAAATAAATTTGCATCAGTTTACATTTCATCGAACCTATTATCATGCCCTTAGGAGTTGAGAGATTGATCAATGATCGATTAGTCCCACATGCATACATAAATACGTTACCAACAAAAATACAGTTTTTCTGTATGAAAAAAAAAAAAAAAACAAAAAAAAAACAAAAACAAAAAACAAAAAACAAAAACAAAAACAAAACAAAAAACAAAAACAAAAACAAAAAACAAAAAACAAAAAACAAAAACACAAAAAACAAAAACAAAAACAAAAACCAAAAAACAAAAAACAAAAACAAACAAAAACAAAACAAAAAACAAAAAAAAAAAACAAAACAAAACAAACAAAAAAAAAAAACAAAACAAAACAAACAAAAAAAACAAAAAAACAAAAACAAACCTCCACAGGTGAAGTAGGGTGTGCCTTGGACTTCTCCAAATCAGAAAGGACTACTTCAAATTTAGATGGTTTTAAATTCATGTAATCATATAAGAAACTGGGACAAGAATAGACAATTGATTAGAAATACAGATTTCCCATATGCAGTATTATTCCAAACAGCTTACCATTTATGCAATTTGCTATCTTGATACCTAAAAGAAGCTGCCCTGCTCTAACATGCAGAAAGATCATGGACTTGTTGTTACCTTGAAACCTGAATATAATTGCTCTAAATTTTCATAAATGATAAAAATTCATTTTTAGAATGCCAAGCCTTCAAAGATAGCAAAGAAAGTTATGTAGATATTCTAGCAACTAACTCTTGGGACAATCTATTAAATTAGAAAATTGTAGAAAAACTCAAAACATTTAACAAGAAAAAACTAATTACCAAAATCACATAAAAATCAATCTATCCTTAAGCTATCTTTACTATAGTAAATATTAAAATAATTTTCTTATTCATAACATCCGTTCCAATAAAAAAACGTGAGGTTAGCCAGAAAAGCATGCAAATAATAAAAAATAACGTCGTTGTTGTAGTTTTGTATTATAACATATCTACCAAAATCATGTTAGAATTGTCTATGTTAGGACTGTTGAACCTATGAGTTAAACGCATCATTACTCTTGGTAATCATTACATAATAATAGTACATCGAATTAAATACATAAAAATGCAGTAGTCTATAATGCGACTTTTTGAAAGCCTTTCCGGCGGTTTTTTCCGGTCAAAATCCGGCAGGAATTCATTGGAATCCCAAGTTTGATAGCTAGTTTCTGCACAATCAATGGCTCTCAAGGGTTTTTCAGGGCGCTGAATTCAAATATGCAGTTAAAAAACCATTTTAACTGCTAAAAATCAAGATTTCACCTCATTTCTTCTGCCGGATTCCGTCACCGGAATCTCCAAAAAGTCGCATTATAGACAACTCCATAAAAATATATAGATTAAAATAATTATTTTAAAAAATAATTTTATTTTTTTCTCATATTAACATTATAGAGTGCAATTAAATCTTTGCTCAAACACGAACTCAATTTTGAGTAGTTAAAACTATAATAAATAAAAAATTAAAAGATAAATTGTGCACCTTAGTAAAAAATAAATTACGGAGATAAAACGCGGAGAGACAAAACACACAAAGATTAAAGGTTTCACGTTGTTTAAGTGGCACAGGGAAAATGGTCGACGATTACAATGGCTGAACAATCTCGAGTGGACCCAAGGGAATATTTATAAGAGGTTGGGCATTAAGTTTGCTCTTAGAATGACACCAAACGGCAAGATAACGCTAGAGCGGCAGATATATATTATAATATATATATTAATAATATATTATGTTTAATCCTATAATACAATTAACAATATTAATAGGCCCTAAAAGTTGAACCTGAGCTCTGGTACCATATGTAACAGCCCCGAAATTAAAACATGTAATTAATTAGATTAATCATGCGATTTATAATCAACACGCAATTTATCAACTAATTGACATCAAATTTCAATAAATGAGTAGAGACTACTTACCTGTGGCGATGATGTTTCTCACTTGTGATTTCAAGGTTGAACACTAGTTGAATTCTGCTAACTGCAACAAAGTTTTGGGGACGACTCTCCACTCAATCGTAGGCTCAGTTGCACAAAATCTTGCTACAATTGGCCACCCCCGAGCCCTCAATCAACATACTACTGCTAGGGAATCCTTGTCTAACAAATGGATGATGGAATCATGGAATGATGGAATGCCTCTCATCTTCCTCACCATCTATTAAATAGAGCAAACCTTGGAAGGGGAACCACATGCACACACTCCATGTGTCAACATGCAACTTTATTGCTTTCTTGTTTTATTCTTTTGTTTTTACTTTTTGATAGCTTTACTAATTTTTACTGCTTTCTTGTTTTATTTCTATTTATATTTATTTTGAGCTTTAGAATTGTTATTTATTATTTTCTTATATTATTATTACTATTTTATATTGTTTTTATTTATTTTCGTATTTTAAATATATTATGCTATTTATATTATATATTATTTATTAATTATTAATTATTATTATTGATTATTTATTATTAAAGGACATTACATTACCGGTTTGGGTCCAAGTCATGTCCATGGAGTTCAGAGCATGGCACACACACATAAACAATGAGCTCCATGAGGAAGAAAATGATTTGTCAATTTGATAAGACTTTGTCTTATTATCAGTTTTGTCTTATATAATCGTTGTCTCATATGTAATTTGTCTTTTGTAATAAGTTATATGTAATAAAGTCCAAGAGACACATGTGGAATGTGAAAAACCACATATGGAATGTGAAGAGTCATGTATATAACATGAAAAATCATAGCAGTTAAAGAGTCATGAGGAAACTCAAAGGTCATTGTCATTTGTTACAAATAACTCCTCATGACTTAAGCTAAAGGCTTGTATTTTTGGATTCTTGCCTTGGCTTCTCTTGTAGTGCATACGAGATAGATCATTCTTTGGAGAAGCAAGTAGTGGCTTCATGTTCCACTATTGGATCTCACGTTTCATCTATATAACAATGTACTTGGGATATTTCATTCATATTTAGAATATTTATGAGTCGACACTTCTTCATACATGTATCGTAAATGTAGAAACTTTATTCTCGTTATGTTTGCAGTATATGTTGGTTTAATTACATATAAGTTTAATGAAATATTTTGTTTCTTAGATATGATTATTATTGAATAGGTGTTTTATGATTTCATGATTGTTGTTTATTGTGTGGACTAATATGTAGGTAATAAACAAGCCTTCCTCTTCATTCTTGGGTCCCCCTTTAGGATAGTACTATTAATTCCCTAACCAAAGGCTTGTTTTCCTTTACCAGCCTTGGAAGTTCCCTGTGCATCTTACATTTGGTGTCTCACAAATCTTACATACTTACTGCCCCAAAGAGGTGTTTGTGATCTCTTGTATATGTGTTGTAACCAAGGCATATCTTTGAAACCTTTCCAATGGTGGTCAGACCACACAACCGGATGGGGCTCCTACACCAAACAATTTGAGGTCTAATTGGGACCACATAGGGAAGATCCTCTTACATGTTGGCGACATCCAGCACCATCAATAGGGTGTCATGTGTTTTTTGTTGCAACCACATTAGGATGTTGATTTTGGATGGTTACCTCTTTTTATCGTTACATGTGGATTTTGGATTATAACCTAGGTCGTTTTATTTCATACTGTTTGTGACATTATAATCAAAAACCATTTTAGAAGCAATATGCATAGTATATTAGAATGGAGAAATCCTAGCTGAGAATGTAAATGGAGTTTTTGTTCTAGCTTTACATACCAAATGATTTACAACACTTTTTTCTCTAAGTTGTTAAATAATTGACAAATGAGGGAATAATGAAATCTTGAACAACTCACTTTTTATAATTTGAAAAATCTATAAAACAGTTAACAATAATAGTAAATAATCACCATAACAGTAATATTAAACAATAACCATAACCATGAGTGGGTTTTAACATGGCTAGAGGCCCATTAGCCCTACGACACAACTCTTAAACAATGAATAGTAACACTAAATAGTGACCAATAACAATAAACAATAACCATAACAGTAATAATAACAATCATTTTATAGTAAGGATTTAGGTTTAAGGGTTTACAGTAACTATGAGACGGGGTAAGTGTTTACAATAACTATGAATTATAGATTCATTAAATGCATGGAGTAGCAAAGGACTAATGGAAGTTTGCATTCAACCGGATGCAACAGAACTCATGAGAGATTGAAAGTATTTGATCTGACACCTTCTTTAGAGTTTATTATTTATTTTGTCTTAGTATAAAGGAACTCTCTCAAATTAAAGATATAAGATGGATTACATTATGGTTTCAAATTTTACGTGAATTTGTTTGATGCAAACATCACGACTTCATTTATTTTTGTGCTTATTTTCGACCTCCTAATTTCTCTCTCACTATTACAAATTGAAAATGCATTCAGTTCCAATTTACTATGCTTACAGGGGATAACTTTGCTTCCATTACAATTGGAATAACTAGAACTTATCCAAGCACATATATATTCCAAGCACAAACCCTCATTTATGCAAACAAACACAACAAACAAATGGTTCCACAAACAAAGACAACATTGCAATAGTGCCAAAAGAAACATGAAATAGACTTGTGACCGCCAACACCAGACACAAACATTTTTGCAAACAAACCCTACGAATTTACAAAAAGCACATTTCTGCAAATTTACAAAAAACCTTTTTTGCAAATGTTTATGCAAACAAACCCCATGAATTTACAAAAAACACATTTTTTGCAAATTTACAAAAACCCTTTTGTGCAAACATTTACGCAAACAAACCCTACAAATTGACAAAAAACACATTTATGCAAATTTACAAAAACCCTTTTGTGTGAACATTTATGTAAACAAACCCTATTAATTTACAAAAAACACATTTCTGCAAACACTTTTTTGTGCAAACATTTCTACAAATTTACAAAAACCCTTTTGTGCCAACATTTATGCAAATTTTCAAAAACCCTTTTGTGCCAACATTTATGCAAATTTTCAAAAACCCTTTTGTACAAATATTTTTGCAAACAAACCCTATGAATTTACAAAAAACACATTTTTGTGCAAACATTCTTGCAAATTTACAAAGCCCTTTTGTGTAAACATTTCCGCAAATTTACAAAAAACCCTCATTTCTGGCTATCCATAATACCAATTTACAAAAACCCTCACATAAGTAAACAAAAGTGTAAGTAAAATTATAAAAACCTTCATATAATTTAGAATATCCCTACAATAATCATGCTAAACAAATTTCTGACCGTTCACATTGACCAAATTACAAACAAAAAGAGCACATTTTCATAAAACCATTGAATGGACTACAATTCCCAACAAATGGGTGGAATTCATTGACAAACACGGAGTTATAGCTGGTAGGATTAAAAATCCTACACGACAACCATCAACGAAGACACCAAGATACATAAACATCGCTACATCATTGTTGAAGACCCCAACACCTCACCATACCTTCGCTGCAAAAACGAATGAGCTTACTTGTAGCACAAAGCTATGATTAGGTTAGGTTTCGAACCAACTACAAAAAACCCAAGTGAAAATCAAAGAAAAAACAATTAGAACTGTTGGAAAATACCGAGAGGGGGGGGGGGGGGTGGGGTGAATCAATATTCCTTAGCAATTAGCACTTTTAAATCTTTTCAGAACATTAGCTAATATTCAATTATTATAGTAATAACAGTAAATAAAAGAACCCAGGAGGTACAAAGATTTTAGGTGGAAAACCCCCTCCGGGTAAAAAACCACCGAACGCTTTTCTAATATTTTCTTTAATCTTTAGCCCCAACTGAAATGAAAGTAACAACTTCCTAGAATTCTAGAAAAACATTCCTCTCCAGCTCCCACTGGATGGACACTCCAACGCCCGAGATTCTTCAGTAGTCAACTGAAAGGATGCCCCAACACCCAATGAGCTACAACTCACCCTAGCACCACCTTACCACCCATAAGTTTTCACAAGCTTGAACATGTTGGTGACTTCATGCACCATCCTAGCACCACCCTACCACCCTATAGAAGAATAAAAGAAGAATGGACTCTCATACCAGGGAAAATGGTCCACTTTACAATGATATAGAATGATATAGAAGAAGAAGACACACTAGACCATAATCCCAACTATGACACCACCACCTAATGATGATCCTAGACCTCCCAAAACTACCTCTTCAACTCTTGGTAGATAGACACTTCTACAACTTTTACAATGACTTTGTACAATGATACGTTTATAATGATTGTATGCAGTGCTTCCCACTTGAGGACTTCATAGGTGAACTTCTTGTTGTTGTTCTGCACCTTGATTTCTGCTTTTGTCATGCAACCCTTTCTCACTCTTCAAAACATTAGATTATGCATTGAGTATTCTCTTGATGAAAATATAATACCTACAGAAAGTCTTCAAGGAAATACCCATGACATGATAATAACAACTTACCTCATCCTGTAGAGAATATGTCAGTGCTGAACAAAAACAACAAATCAATACAAAGAACCTAATGCAATTAAGAGATGAATATGCATATACATAATATACTTACCTATAACTTACCTTTGTTGCACCTTGATCTTTGCTGCCCTAGAAAGTTCGGTCCTTTGCACCCCTTGACAACACTTGATCTAATTTTTCTTGCCTTCTAGGAGCACGATATTTAATCTAATTTATCTCTACAATTTCAGAGCCCCAACATGTGATATTTGGTACTGTATAAACCCTCTAATTCTTCTTTCCAATTCCATAGGTCTGACTAGATTTGGACTCTTCAAGGCAAAGTTATGCCCAATCTCTCACAATGACCTAGTTATGGACTAGTTCAGTAGAGCGAACTTGTAAGACGTGCCACATGTCACTGTTTCCTCATTCAGCTCTAAAATTGATACATAGAAAACTACATTCCATGCACTATCCACCACTTTTTACAGAATTCCAATCCTATTCTCAGAGAGAGAGTTATGACAATTTTCCCAAGGTAACTTATTTAAGATGAAATTCGGCAGCCTACAAAAACCCTAACTTCCACAGGTCACATCTCCGAAAATATAGCGAACCAAGATCTGAAATTTAGTCACAATGTTCATTAGGATTGTGAATCAAATGGGTTTTAATTTCAGAATCTAAGACTTTGCAGAAATGAAGTTATAGAAAAAATTCCATGATCGCTACTTTTTTTTTTTCTTGGCAACAACTAAATTCTATTAACTGAAAATCAAAATATTTTTACATGGTATTGAGGCTACAGGGGACAGAGCCCGAGAGCCATCAACATTGCAGCACTACCCCATAACTGTAAGAGACTGGGGAAAACATTGACATACAGCCAATCAAATTGGCATTACATTTAGACATAGGTTGATAGAAAGAGAGAGAAACATATAAGCAAAGCTGGTAGCAGATATCCTGGAAGAGGTCGGACGCTTTGTCAGAGGGAAGCCAAAACCTGAGATTGACACTGTCGAGCCAAACCGAGAGCAAAAAGTCTGGAGATAGCCATCTGAGCACCAACCAAGGAACAAAAAGAGGCATACCGTGACACATGTCAACCATCTTCCGCTACCTCCCCGTGAGTCTTCTCAGCATCCTGAGACGCACCGCCTATACTGAAATGCTCCTTGCCATCTGACGCCTTATCGAGGTTGGTGGTGCCTATGTCTCTTTCCGCCTCAATTGGGCCACTATCATTCAAAGGAGGGATACCAAGGGGATGAATATCCTTCTGACCAGGCTCAACCTCCTGCTTAATTTCCTGTATTTCCTCGTCCATGGAGCGCTCACTGCTGTGAGAGGGGTTGGGCATAAAGCAGGACAGAGGGGTGACATGGTTTTCTTCTTCCGACATAAGAATGGTTATATGAGCAGAAATCAAGGGCCGATTCAAATTACTCTGAAACTTAAAATGCGTCGTTTGAAAGGCGCTATTGGGAACAGGTATGCGAGGATGACTCGGGGGGGCAGATCCTCAGGAGAGGAGGAGAGGTTGATGGGCGAATGGGCTGGGTCTGCCAGATGGCTGACAGAAGGCCACTTGCCACTGCCAAGGCGGTCCCCAGAGAGATTCCTCTTCCCATGGTGCTTCATTTTACTAAACAAGGGAACAGACACAGTGAAATCAAAGAAACTAGGACGAGAACCAGGGGATTGACCCAAACGAACTATAGGCCAATAAGCGTAGACCTTTAGAACATGAGATGGAGAGATAGCACAGTTAATACAGAAATCAAAGGTCTCAGACAACTCACCCCGAGTCACTGAGCTAATCCCCCTGTGGAGAGCACAGGTGAACTCGAAATGCTGCCAGAACGAACCCGAGCGAGCCTGAAACTTGCCTCTGAAGATAGGTTGTTGTTTATCCTCACACCATAACTGTAAACAGAACCTAGAACCAGAGATTTGAACGCTGGAGGTGGAGTGAACATAGGAAATCGCCATGTATATAACCATTAACAAGCAGCTTTGAAGCGCATCCTTCATTAATGCCGCCGGCCTGCACTGTCCTGCATTCATAAAAACATTCCTTCTGCGAGCGATTGGGATCTGGGACGCCACGTTGCTCTGCAGGTGGTAGTACCTGGGCTCATTAATTTGCATGGTGTTCAATAACTGTCCGAGCGTCACCCGCATCCGGGAGAATTTCCTCCTCCTGTGCCATTTCCTTCTGCACTAGATTGTTGAAGTCCAGGAGTTGTGAAGCAGTGGCTAAGCTGGAAAGTGATCCGACATAAAGATGCGTCCCACAATCAACTCCCATGTTTGCTAAGAAATCCGCTACTTTATTCCCTTCTCGACGAATGTGTTTTAGAGTGATTGCTCTATGGGAATTGAACCAGCGTTCAATAGCACGTAGTCTATTTTCCATTCTCCAACTGTTGCTGACTTTACAAGCAGGGGATCCTTGAAGGATTCTAGAGACCATTTTGATAATGATTTGTGAGTCGCCCTCTACTATGAGGGGAAAGAGGTTCTTATCATGAGCCAGGAGTAGCCCCTGCCATAGACCCTCCAATTCCGCTGAATTATTAGTATCCCATCCTCTAGATCCCAGGAAGGTTAGGATTGGAGTTCCTTTGTGATTTCTAAAAATTCCACCAAAGCTAGCATTCCCTGGGTTGCCTTTTGAGGCCCCATCAAAGTTTAGCTGGAACATGTTCTCGGGAGGAGAGGTCCATTGCATGGGCTGGTGGCTCTTTGGTTGCCTTGTACCTGTAGTTAGCTCATCTTGCTTCAATTGGAAATTCCAATTGTTCCAGATTGATTGTTCTTGGGGGATGGTTGGGAAGTCCTCTTGATACCAGGTTTTAAGGAATATGGTTTCTTCAATATTTTGATGAAGAAGTTTCCATATTTCCTCCAATGATCTGGTTTGATCCTTGAATATTCTACCATTTCTCTCCTTCCAGATAGCCCATAGGACAAAGCCTGGGATGAGTTTCCAGAGGAAGTTTAGGATTATGCTTTGATATGGGTTGTGGTCCCAGTTGCGCACAGTATCCCTGATAACTTCATTGGATCCACTGTTTCGTTGGCAGCGAAAGTTTATTTTTTGCCAGATCTTTTGTGCTAATGGGCAGTGGTGCATCAGGTGCATGATGGATTCCTCATTCTGTTTGCAATTGGGACACATGGAGGGCCCATGGAAATTTCTTTTTCTTAGATTATCCCACGTAAGAATCTTGTTATGACAGAGAATCCAGAGAAAGGTGGACACCTTCGGCCATATGGAGGGGTCCCATATTTTGTTCCATAACAGATCTATCACCATGTGTTCCTTTATTAAGATATTATATGCCTCTTTTGTTGAGAAAGTTCCTTTTTCCTCATATCCCCATCTAAGGATATCCTTATCCTCAGAATGTAGAATTTTCCTTTTCAATAGTTCTGTGTCTAGGGTTTGTTGAATATTTTCCTGCTCTTGTCTGAGGATTTGAGAGGCAGGAAGCCATTCTCTGTACTCAAGATGTGAAGAGGTTCTCCAGAAGTTTCCAACCGTATCAAAGGGATGCATATCGGGCATCAAGTGAGGGTTGAGAGAGAGCTCGTGTTTGAGGGCGGGCATCTGCTGCCATGAATCTTCCCAAAACCTTGCACTGCTGCCATTCTTGATTTCCCAGAAGCTATGTTGTTGAATGAGGTTTTTATGCTGCTTGGCTGAATTCCACATGATTGATCTTGAGTTGAGCTCTGATAGTCTAATTAGCTCCTCCATTGGACAGTTTCGGGCGTATTTGGCTGTCCAAAGCAGGGCCCATGGTGTGCGAGGTTCAGTTAGCCATTTAAACCATATTCTTGCCCCCATAACTTCATTGTTGTGGGAGGGATCTCGCAAACCAATACCTCCTCCTTTTTTTGGAAGACATGCTGTAGTCCATTTGATAAGAGCCCATTTACGCTTGAGACCATTACTGCCCCAAAGAAAGGATCTTTGGAGAGAGATGAGTTCCTTGAGAACCCATTTAGGAGCCGCAAGGATGGAGAAAAGGTATAAGGGCATAGCTTGAAGAACAGCTTTAATGAGGACTAACCGACTGGCCATGTTGAGAGATCGATGGGTCCAAGAAGACAGGCGCATCTCTAACTTTTCTAGCAAGATCTTCCAGGATGGATGCTTTAGGGCAGAGGCTATCAGAGGTGCACCTAGATAGGTAGAAGGCAAGCTAGCAGAAGAGAAGCCCAGAATACGGATAATGGCCGCTTTTATGGGAGGGGGGTGTGAAAGAAGAAAATCAGAGATTTGGCTTTATTGATAGATGCACCAGAGGCTTCCGAGAAATTAGAAAAAAGGGCTTTAAGCTGGCGCGCTTCCTGGACAGAGGGGTGCCCAAATAGCATATTATCATCTACAAATTGCTGGTGGGTGAAAGCGGGGGAATTGTGGAAGGAGAGGCCTTTGAGACGCCTTGACTGCTGAGCTAACTTGATACTGCGACTTAAACCCTCAGCCATTATAACAAACAGGAAGGGGGTCTCCCTGCCTGATGCCTCGAGAGGGATGAAAAGTAGAGGATGGAATGCCATTCATAAGGATAGAGAAAAAAGGAGGAAGAAATGAGGCTCATAATCCACCGAACCCAGGGAGTAGCAAAGCCAAAAGCCAATAACATTTTTTCAATGTATACCCAACTGAGACTATCAAAAGCTTTAGACAGGTCCAATTTTAGAAGCATACCTGGTTTTTTAGAGATGTTCAAAGAGTGAATAATTTCATGAGTCAGAATGATCCCGTCCGTTATCTGTCTGCCTTCAACATATCCCGATTGCTCAGGCGAGATGATGAGAGGAAGGAGAAGTTTGAGTCGTGAAGCTATAATTTTAGACACGATTTTGTAGATTATATTGCACAGAGCTATCGGTCTATACTTGTCAGGGGTACTTGGATGATCCACCTTGGGAACTAGAGCTATGAAAGTAGCGTTCACTCCCGGAAACATCCATCTCAAGGATCTAGATTCCTCCACCACCTGCCAAACTTCCATTTTGATGAGTTCCCAGAAGCTGTGAAAGAAATTGGAGGTAAAGCCATCCGGGCCTGGGGCTTTGCCTGCTTTCAGTTGACACACTGCCTGTTCCACTTCAAGAATATCCACCGATTTGAGGAGCATTTGGTTGTGCTCTTCTGAAATGAGTTTGGGGATATTTCAGGTAATTTCCTCAATAGCATGAGATCTGTCACCAATTGGTTCTCGATGCACCTGCTTGTAATAATTTACTATAATGCTTTCAATTTCCTCGTGTTTTTCCACTTTGATGCCTTGCTCGTTTTGAATATGTGTTATGTTGTTATGCATCCTACGCTGGATTGTAGTGCTGTGAAAGAATTTTGTGTTTTTTTCTCCATCCTTGAGCCACCAAATTCGTGACTTTTGCCTCCATAAAGTTTCTTCCTGTTTGTCTCTTTTAGCAATCTGCATTTCAAGAAGTTTTTCCTGTTCTGAAAGTTCCTCTGATCTGCCATCTATGATAAGCCTCTGCTGTATCTGCTTCATTTCGTTCTCTAGGGCTTCTTTACCCTGAAAAATATTGCCAAAAGAGGTGTGGTTCCAATGCTTAATCTTGGCCTTTAAGTGCTTGAGCTTTTGTTGGAATTGGAACATTTTGGATCCTGGAGGAGGAGATAAATTATTCCATTCCGTCTAGACTAAGTTTTGGAATTCCGGATGAGGCAGCCAGAAGGCTTCAAATCGGAAGGGTCTGTGAAGCATGTTCCCCGGACGAGACCACTGGAGAGAAATGGGCCAATGATCCGAGCCAGAGAAAGGCAGGATAGAGGCTGCGAAGTCTCCACCTAGATGAATGGCATTGTCCGAAAGTAGAAATTTGTCTAGCCGAGAAGCTATTTTTTGATTCCCCGATCTTCTATTATTCCAGGTGAATAGACCATTGTTGAAAGGAAGATCAATGAGCTAGTTGTTTTGAATGAAGTCCTTAAAGATTGTTCCTTCGTGTATTCCCCTGCTTCTTCCTCCTCTCTTTTCTTCTATTTTTGTAATCATGTTGAAATCACCCCCAATGATCCAAAGAGGGAGCGATCTGGTGTTGTTGATTTCAGAGAGAGAATTTAAAATTCCAGCTTTAAGAGACGTTTCCTGAGGAAAATAAACATTTGTAAGTAACCCATGGATATTTTTGCCTATTATATGAAATATTTCTTGTAGAAAGTTCCTGTGTGCATGAAAATTATCAAGCCTGATGGCTTTCGAGTCCCAGATTATTGCTAGGCCTCCAGAGGCTCCATTGGCATCCACTGCCATATTGAAGCTCCCAGGCCATATTTTAGAAGCTAATCTGTCTACTGTTATAGAACTAGATTTGGTTTCTTGCAAGAACAGAACATGAGGTTTTTCTTGCTTTATCATTTTTTTGAGAATTCGAGTTTTCCTAGGGCTATTGAGCCCCCTTATATTCCAAGAGATTAATTTCATTGGGAAGGATGTTTTTCAGTATGGAAGTACTTGGTTAACTTGGAATACCTCCTGGAATCCACTAGAATCTGCCCTACTATGATTTTTCTTTGCAGATCTCTTTTCCTTCCCCTTTTTTTGAGATCTTTGGCCATGAGTCTGCCATCCCAGCGGCCTCCAGTTTGTATACCTAGAGCTTTTTGTCTCTGCGCCCGTGAGAGGACTTCTTCCAGGTTTTTCAGTTGTCCTGCAGGAATATTATCAAAGTTGTTTGTTGTGCATGCTTTTTCCAGACCTGTGATGTCCAGATCCCCAATATCTATATTTTCCATCTCTTCCTCCATAAACTGAGGATGACTTGAATCTTCAATCAGTTCCTCTTCTTGATTGACGATCAATTGTGGAATCTCCATAGGTATTACTTGAGTAGTCCAGAATGTTTCTTTTTGCTTGTCTGTTGTAGAGATTTCTTTACCTTGCTTTTCTGTACTAAGTGAGTTTGGATTTGCTTGCTTGGTTTGTAAGGTTTTATTCCTTGACTCTGGCTTTGTTTGTGCAGGAGAATCCAACTGCTTGTCCATCTGGGAAGACAGAGAACCAAAACTATTACTTGTTGAAGGCATAGAAGGACCAGGTTATTGTACCTTGGCTTTCGAAGCCTCTTTTCTATGGGATTTTCGGCGATTTGTTACCTTAGTGAAACCATCTACCTCCGAGGCTTCCGGACCAGGGGTAGTAGAGGTTTTTTGTGTTAATGGACAATCTCTGAATAAATGTCCTAGGGCGTGACATCTTAGGCATCTAAATGGCACATGTTCATAATTAATAGACTTGACCCATTCAATATCATAGTGAGATATGCTTACAGCGTCGGGGAGAGCTTGGTTGAGGTTCATGTAGACACATATACGAGCAAAAGAAGTATATCTGCAAGATTTCGTTTCCTCTTCTATCTTGACGAACTCACCCAGGGTGTTACCAATCGCTTGTAGAGAGTCTTCCTCCCAATATTCCGCCGGCAACGAATATAGACGGATCCAGACCGGGGCCCAACTGAGATCCTCCTTGTCCGGGTTGAAGCGCTCTACCCAGCCTCTAAGAAACAAACCTGCTGCGTTGAAGAAGTAAGGTCCCCCGTCCAGGACCCTATTTCTGTCTTCCAAGCAGTTGAAGATGGCAGTGAAGAATCCTTTTGGACCTAACTGCAGGGTTATATGTCCTTTGGGGTGCCACTTAGCGGTAATCCAGCTTCTTAGCACTCTTTCCATCGGCCATAAGCCAATGAACTTCCCGATTAACGCGTGATCTTTCATGTATTCTATTCTTGCATTGATCCTCTGGCCTGGCAAAACAACCCTCGGGCGTACAGATGCCACAGGCTTGCATGTTGCTGAGCGAATCGTCTGTTGTTGTTCGTCTTGTGTTGCCTGGTTACTATTCATATCCTCATTGTCCTTTTGCAGATGTGTAGTTTCCATTTCCTCCCAATTCGGGATCTGCTCCTTGTCAGTTTGTTGGGGAAGTGCATCGCCCTCCCCCCGCAGGGGCTCCATTGGAGAGTGCTCCCGCAGACCTAATACTAACGATCTCTGAGTCTGTCAGTAGATGCAGGGATGCTGCAATCCGTGACCATCTGCCGTTTCTTCGAAATCCAAAACCCTAGAGCACAGAGCCAGAGCCAGGATTTGTAAACCTCGCTAAACATAACACATTGCCATGATCGCTACTTTTGGAGGATATATGAGATTTATTTTTATAGAGTTGAGAGGGGCTTCTATAGAGAATGTTGGAGGGATTTTAGGAGCTTAAAAAATTATTAATTAATGACTATTCAATGACCAAAACCAATTATGAGTGCCATGTCGCAACCCCATAGGGTTTTAGCCCACTAACTGGGATAACTAACTTCAAACATGAATATCTCTCAAACCGTGAAGAATTACTTGGCGTGCCATATATCAACGAAAACATCTCGACGATTACAATCTATCTAGAATATCCTTGACTCAAAATAGAGTAATTTGTGAAGTCAAAATTCCCTTGAAAGATCAGGGTAGCCCCTAGTGTTGCTTGGGTTGACATCAATGACAACCTCAGATCATCTTTAGATCAACAATCTCCCCCTTTAGCATTGATGGCAACACAAGTGCTCCCCCTGCGATTAGGGCACCTCTTCCTACTACCTTCTCTCCCCCTTTGACATTAATGGAAAACGGTAACTCTCCCTGACACACAACCATGCTGCAGACCTGTACACACTTCCACTCCCCCTTTATTTTTTGAATAAGGAAAATCTAATGAGAACTTGGGAGAATCCCAAGCTTCTGGCAAAGATATTTAAATGCTTCACGAGGTAAAGGTTTAGTGAAGATACCAACAATTTGTTCTTTTGTACCAACATATTCAATTTTTATATTCTTTTCAACGACTTGTTCTCTAACAAAATGATATTTTATCGGAATGTGTTTTGTTTTTGAATGCATGACAGGATTCTTGGAGATGTTGATGGCACTGGTGTTATCACAGAAGATGGGAATAGGCTCACTGAATTGTACTTGAAGATCTTGCAAAGTTTGTTTCATCCAAAGGACTTGAGTACAACAAGCTGCCACTGCAATGTATTCTGCTTCCACTGTAGATAATGAGATTGAGGTTTGCATTTTTCTCAACCATGATACGAGACAACCACCTAGATAGAATGTTGCTCCACGAGTACTCTTATGATCATTTATGATTCCTGCCCAATCTGCATCTGTAAAGGCTTGAATAATGAGATTGTTTCCCTTGGAATACCACAAGCCTTATTCTGTTGTGCCCTTTAAATATCGAAAAATTATTTTGACGACAATAATATGTGATTCTTTTGGTGTTGCTTGGAATATTTCTACTTGTCCAACTGCTTGCATAACATATGGTCGGTAGGTTGTTACATATAGAAGACTACCAATCATAGATTTGTACAACCTATGATCCACATCCTTAGATGCGTCGCCTATGCTCAATTTGCAACATGTTACCATCGGAGTAAGGACGAGTTTGCAATCTTCCATTTTAAATTTCTTGAGCATTTCCTTGATGTACTTGGCTTGACATATAAATATTCCTTTCTCTTGCTGAGATATTTGAAGCCCTTATGTCAACTCACCAAAAAAAGACATCTCAAACTCACTTTGCATCTTTGTAGCAAAGTTCTTACTTAGTCGATCATCATTGCTACCAAATATTATATCATCCACATATACCTCAACGATTGTTGAATTATCTTTATCTATTTGTACGTAAAGATTGCTATCAGCAGTGCCTTTCTTGAACACTTGTTGACGAAGAAATCCGTCAAGATGAGCATACCATGCTCTGGGAGCCTACTTGAGACCATACAGAGCTTTCTTTAACCTTCAAACATAGTCTTCTTTTTCTGGTTGTTCGATGTAAACTTCTTCTTCTAATTCTCCATTCAGAAATGTTGACTTAACATCCATTTGGTAGACTTTTATTTTTCTTGAACATGCATAGGCGAGAAACATCTGGATGGCTTCCATTCTGGAAACTGGTGCAAATGTTTCGTCGAAATGAATTCCTTCCACTTGTGCATATCCTTTGCAGACTAATCTTGTCTTGTTCCTGGTAACCTGTAATCCTTCAACTGTTTTTCTCCTTCTGAACCTTTAATGAAACTACCATCTTGTTCAAACTACCTTCCTGTCAATCATAGACTTGTGCCATATACTGCTGCATAGACTCCTCTTGTACAAACATTAAGGAGTCAACAAGCCAGATTGTTCAAAACATAACTGGCCATCTTGACTTGAGTCATTATCTGAAGAAACTGCTAATTCCTCATGACCTTTTTCTTTTACAAATCCTGAAAGCATAACTGCTGAAACCTTGTTATCTGCTTTGTCTTCCTGTACCTATTTCCTTTTCCAGACCTTCTTATTCCTACAATATCGAGCCACATGGCCATAGTTATGACACTTGAAGCATTCAATGTTGTCCATATGTGATTCCATCCGATATCTGCAACCACGAGCGCCATGGCCATAGTTATAGCATTTGAAACATTCAATATTTGGCCCATCTAGCACGTATTCTCTTCTGACAAAATCATCGTGGAACCTGTCTCGTGATCCTGCAAACTTGCTTCTAGGGTTTTGAAGATAATGATTGTACCTATCAAAAACTTCACAATCCCTAACCATATGTCATATTTAGCACATAAAAATCAATAACCATTAAATAAACGAACATACCTAGAAGATTTTTCATTCTTCTTTGGAGGCGATGTTGTAGTTTCTTGTGGTCCTTTGTTCTTGATTGCTTTGGTCTTGTTCTTTGGAGTTGCAACATTCTTCTTTGGCTTTTCACTTTGATCAACTTCCTTCTTAGAATCATCCTGTGAAGTTGTGGAGCTTGTACCTTCATCAATTAGAGCTTTACCATCTTTAATTTCCTTCATTTTCACTTCTTCATCTGTCTTATCTTGTAAGTATTCTTTTTGCGATCCCTTGAGTTTGTTGATCTCATCACGAATTGCATCAAGTTCTTCTTGCTTTTGAGCAAGATCTTCTTGAAACCATATTTTCAAGATCTTCCTTCTTTTTTCTGCCTCCTCAACCTGTAGCTTGAGAAGAGTGGTCTTCTCTACTTCTCTATTGAGAACCTGTATTTGTTCCTTCTGCTTCTCATTTTCAATCCCGAGCCTGCTTATTTCTATTGAAGGTGTTTCTAATTCCTTTTGCTTTTGGTCAATGACAAATAGGTATCTTTGATCAGATTCCTTCCTTTCAATTTTCTAATTCATGCATCTATTGTGTGATCTTGCTAATCTCTGAAAATGTTGTGTCGAGTTCTTGTTGCTTCTGTTGGACTTCTCTCTTGAGGTCTCGTGTCGTTGCATTATTGATTTCTTCCAACTTCTTTTGAAGCGACTCTTCAATACATTTGTGTTCTTCAACTTCAATTTTGAGACCTTGAACTTGTTCTTCAAGAGCACTGGAATGAATCTTCTCAACCTTGAGCTATTTTATAAGCTTGATTGCCTCCTTAGAAAATTCTTCTATGGTCAACCCTTCTTCATCATACTCAGAAGGATCTAAGTTTTCAATAACATCTTGACCTAATTTCTTTGTTGAATAGAGATTATGAAGCTTTTCCCAAAGAGATTTAGCTATTTAACATTGACCAACTTCTGTTTTCGCAGAATTTGGAAAAACATTCAAAATTACATTCATGGCCTTTGAATTTTACCTTTTAGCTTCGTCAGTAGATGTGTCTCCATAAACAACTGATTCCCATACTCCATGTGCCTGCAAAGATAATTCCATCCTGGATTCCCATATCCAGTAATTATCTGTATCAAAATCAAGGGTTGGTACACAATACTCACTTTCTTGAGATTTTGTTGTACTTGTACCTATCTTTGAAACCCTTGTAACCCGCTTCTTTGACTTTCCCATCTCTATGCTCTGAAAACTGACTTCCAGTGGTTAAGCTGTTATTGAAGGAACCAAGCGTTGATACCAATTGTTGGAAAATACTAAGAGGGGAAGGGGGGTGAATCAATATTCCTTAGCGATTAGCACTTTTAAATATTTTCAGAGCATTAGTTAATCTTCAATTATTATTAATGTTTATGCAGTAATAACAGTAAGTAAAAGAACCCAAGAGGCACAAATATTTTAGGTGGAAAACCCCCTTTGGGTCAGAAACCACCAAACGCTTTTCTAATAAATTATTTAATCTTCAGCCCCATGAAAGCAACAACTTCCTCGAATTCTAGAAAATAATTCTTCTCCGTCTCCCACTAGATGGACGCTCCAATGCCCGAGATTCTTCATTAGTCAATTGAATGGATGCCCCAACACCCAATGAGCTACAACTCACCCTAGCACCACCCTACCACCCTGAATTTTTCATAGGCTTGAACCTGTTGGTGACTTCATGCACCAGCCTAACACCACCCTACCACCCTATAGAAAAATAAAAGAAGAATGGACGCCCGTACCAGGGAAAATGGTCCACTTTACAATGATATAAAATGATGTAGAAGAAGAAGACACACTAGACCATAACCCCAACTATGACACAACCACCTAATGATGATCCTAGACCTCCCAACACTGCCTCTTCAACTCTTGGCAGATAGACACTTGTACAAATTTTACAATGATGCTTTTACAATGACTCTATACAATGATACTTTTACAATGATTATATGCAGTGCTTCCCACTTGATGACTTCGAATGGTGAACTTCTTGCTATTGTTATGCTGCTCTTGTCATGCTACCCTTTCTCACTCTTCAGAACATTATATTATGCATTGAGTCTTCTCTTGATGAATATATAATACCTGTGAAAAGTCTTCAAGGAAATACCCATGACATGATAATAGCAAAACTTACCTCATCCTGCAGAGCATATGTCAGTGCTAAATAAAAACAACAAATTAGAATATAAATAACCTAATGCAATTAAGAGATGAACATGCATATACAAAAGTTACTTACCTGTATCTTACCTCTACTGCATCATTTTGCTGCACCTTTCTCTTTGCTGCCCTAGAAAGTCTAGTCCTTTGCACCCCTTAACAACACTTGATCTAGTTTTTCTTGCCTTCTAGGAACACGATATTTAATCTGATGTATCTCTGTGATTTTAGATCCCCAACATGTGATCTTAGGATCTGTAGAAGCCCTATGAGTCTTCTTTCCAATGCCACAGGTCTGACCCAATTTGGACTCTTCAAGACAAAGTTATGCCCAATCTTTCACAATGACCTAATTATGGACTAGTTTCGTAGAGCAAACTTGTACGACGTGCCATGTTGTCACTGTTTCCTCATTCTGCTCTAAAATTGATACACAGAAACTATAGTCCATGCACTATCCGCCACTTTTTATATAATTCCAATGCTCTTCTTAGAGAGAGAGTTATGACAATTTTCCCAATGTCACTTCTTTGAGATGAAATTTAACAGCCTGCAAAAACCCTAACTTCCACAAATCATATCTCCGAAAAAATAGCGAACCAAGATCTGAAATTTGATCACAAAATTCATTAGGATTGTGAATCAAATTGGTTTTAATTTCATAATCCAAGACTTCACAGAAATTAAGTTATAGCGAAAATTACACGATCACGACTTTTGGAGGATATATGAGATTCTTTTTTTTTATAGAGTTGAGAGGGGCTTCTATAGAGAATGTTGGAGGGATTTTAGGAGCTTAAAAAATTATTAATTAATGACTATTCAATGACCAAAACCAATTATGAGTGCCATGCCACAACCCCATAGGGTTTTATCTCACTAGCTAGGGTTACTAACTTCAAACATGAATATCTTTCAAACCGTGAAGAATTACTTGGCGTGCCATATATCAACGGAAACATCTCGAAGAGTAGAATCTATCTAGAATATCCTTGACTCAAAATAGAGTAATTTGTCAAGTCAAAATTCCCTTTCAAGATCAGGGTAGCCCCTGGTGCTTCTTGGGTTGACATCAATGACAACCTCAAATCATCTTTAGATCAACAGGAACGAGGTCTTACAATCATGAAAACCCACTACAACATGAAACCTCCATATCCACTACTGAACCAAGCCAAATATTGCATAGGGTTAAAGATAGACAAATCTATCAATCGTTGGTGTACCACGGGCATGGAACAATAGTCCATGGAAGGATTCCTCAATAACCACAACAAGATAAACCCTGAGCCCCCCATGAACCAGATCTCACAAGAAAGACGACAATGTCGTGCAATGACCGAGTATATGGTGAATAACAACAGGATGTCGGGTGAACAATAGTCAGGGTAACAAAATTCCCACACACCGGCTCCAAACAAAATAACACAGGCTTGGTGAGAACATAAAGCAAAAGATCAGTTTTTGAGGCTACATTGAATTTCCCACCCACCATGATAGGTGGCAATCCTAGTCAGATGGGTGTCATACAACGATGGTGGCGATTTGGTGAATGTTTGGAGATGTGGCAAGGAGGGCACGCAAAAACTAGTGTCCATCCCCTATAACATGTTTACAATTGTGAACATTAACATTGTTTTTATACAATATGCACTTAATGTTATTTTGAAAAATGATACAAGCATCACATGTTCAGAATTGTGAACATTTACATTTTTATTATATAGTGTCCTTATATTTTATGTTGCCCATTATAAAACAATTATTGAAATTCTTGTAGAGCATGGAAAACACCCGAGATCATTATATGCTCTTAAAATTTGTGAAATAGAAGAGACTACATGTATGGAGACCATGCCGAGGAGGAAGAGTAATTCTTGTCGAGACACCCCTTACATGGAGGGAAGAAACTAGGTTATTCATTCTACCATATGTATACTATTGAGGTATATTTTTTCTAAATTCATGTTAGTTGTTCTTTAAGTTTGTTTTGTTATTAGTTTTTGTGGAAGGTGAAAACCATATTAATTGATCTATCTTTGACTTTATATTAATTATGTTTTGATTATTTATTTGTTAATATAAAATATTAGGCAAATACTAATTTTAATTTTTTTTATCGCATATTAAAATTATATATTTTTATGTCAATTTATTGGTGAAAAAATTGAAGTTATTAATTAAAAAGAGAGAGAGAGAGAGAGAGAGAGAGAGAGAGAGAGAAAACGAAATTAAAAAGCAATAAACCAAAATAGAAAAAGCAAAAAAACTTTATAACTAATAGAAAAATCTAAAAACTATTTTGATTATTTTTTTTCTACTTGAAACTCTTAATCTTGTGAAAAATAATATATGAATATATATATTTCACTAGCTTATGTGAGTCCTGAGATGACTACACAACTAACTTGTGGTTTGAGTAGTCGTGATCCAGGGGCATCTAAGCCATCAAAATCACCAGAGGATCATACCTAGCTTCGGCCACACCGACCTTAGCACGGTTGGATTTTTCCCCATGGAGTTTCAAATTGATGACCTTTACACCACAAAGCGCCTTACCTTTACACCACAAAGTGCCTTAGTAGAACACCCTGCCATCGTCTATTCAATGCCCTGTGGGATATATATATATATATATATATATATATTATATATATATATATATATATATATATATATATATATATATATATATATATATATATATATAGATATATATGGAGATTAAGTTTATATTATCTTATAAAAATAAAAAAGTTAGTACATCCATTAGATAAGCATATTCTGGTTGGGCCAGGCATAGGTGATCTCAATCTCAATCTATCGCCTAGGAAACAAGATATATTAATCACCTACCTGCCATAAAGTCTGAGCAAAACATAACATCTTCTGAAAAAGAGCAATCTTATCTAGAGCATAATTACTAAGAAAGTTATTGCCAAAATATAAAGCAGGAAACATCAATTAGATGAGGTCACCAAAGCAGGATTTCTAGAGCTGGAGCCTAGAGGGGCCATATGTTTCTCCTCACACTTAAGATGGCCCTCCAAGTGAGCTATCCAAGCATTTAATTGTTCCAAGTAGTAGCATCAATTTCTTTGAGCACATTTGATGTCCTCTAAGGATGCAAATATATTGTAGTGTTCCTCTTGTTTTTCTTTCAAGACTCAACATAGGATGGTTTTCATTTGCCAATGTAAGGTTATATAATTGAGGTATTACTTCTGTCATCCCTTAGTATTGGCAGGGTCGAGAGCTCATTGGGCAACCTCTTCAATGATATCAAAATATACAAAAGCTTATCTATCAACATTAGACAAGGGTTCAAGATGTTGTATTTCAAACCAAATTTTAGGAGTAACCAAGTTAAAAATAGTTGCAGCCTCCTCTGCCTAGGCCCGGGCTCGAGGTCTACCCTGGGGGCCATGACCACCCCCTCTTTGATATTTGTGCATGCGTTACTGAGGCATAATGTCCAGGAGGGAGCGATAACATAAATCAAAGTTGTAATTCAAATACCACTTCTAACCATGAAGAAAATCTAGACAAAGAATTGATAATCTAGACCATAAGAAAAAAGAATGGCCCCAACAATATTACTTGGAATAATTCACCCCCAAATGAGGGCCAAGATATAAACAAGAGCCAACAAAGGAGATGGGATAAGAAGAACATATATCGACTCCACAAAAAGGAATGCCAAATATCCTAGGAGAGAAACAACCACAAACATGAACTGGTAACTTAAATGACTTGTAAAGAGGATAGAGAGAAATCCAATATGCACAAAATTTACCGTTGTGAATCCATCCCAAGTTTTCACCCTCCCTAACGACAAACAAGGAGTCAATGAAGTAGCTACCAATCACATTGTGAAGGACGAGTGTGAAGAGAAACATTGCTTCACTTGAAATTCGTCGTTATGAAGGGTTCCTCTCCCTATTGGTCAACTTTTGTCCTAAACACCACTCACTAGCGCATCCCCCACAAAATCTCTGTCTTTCTCAGGCCCAAGGTTGAAAGCAAACAAGTTCACCCTTAGAAAAACCAATAGGGTATTCACTGAGGAAATGGAAACATTTCCATAAACAATCCACCCTCATTGTCAGGCTTAGAATATCCCACCTACAACGAATGATTTCCATAATAATACCATAAATCTTGGAGCACAACTACCCTTCTATCAATAATGATAATGTGTTTCAGGCTATCCATAATAGAAACTTCCCAATTAACATCACACACTTTTGCATGTGGGGGGTTGGCCATGCCACCCCCCTCTTAAATGACCTTTAAGGTGGTGGGCTAGCGGGCTCACCACTCCACCTCCTAACTGACACCATTTTTCACCCCCATCGGGGGTATATATATATATATATATAAAATTAACATAGAATGCCATATATATTTATTTTACCTTTTACTAGTTACATAATATTAATAACTAACATATGTGAGATGGTATGCATATATTTTGTGATGATAATATTTACTCATAATTTACAATTGATAATTGCTCACATGAAATTTCTCTTTAGAAGATCTAAATCTCCCTTTGCTTTTAGGATATATGATTCAATCCTCCTAAGAGGTTTTATGAATAAACAATGCTTTTTTAAGTTACCTTCTAACAAATAACACTCATTACTTATCTAATTAGTCCTTATTTTTTTTGGCAGTTTGACCCATGGGGGACTTGAACCTTGAATTTCATGGTTTACATAATACTTCATTACACAATGATCACTAATTGACATGTCCCCCATGGGCGTCTACTTAGTCATATAAAAATTTAACTATTCATTGTGTATTTTCTAACTTTGTAGTTAGAGACTAAGTTACCATGCAATACTTGTTAAATGTATTAATGGCAATAATTATAAATGTATTAATATAACAATCCTAATAAAAAATACAAATAAATCCTTATATTGATATTTTATAGTGGAAAATTAAAAATATATTTTTTGAGACTCTAAGAGAAGCATATACTCGCCCACAACGAGTCTTTGGACCACTCACATCATGTAATCCTCCATTATTAAGCCTAAAGCATAAAGCTTAAACACTGAGATTGACTTGGCATGCCCACACCTATGGGCCATTAGTATGTTATATAAAACACTGACTTATATAGATAAAGACATCAGATTAAAGGAATTTTTAGTTGCTAAATAGAAATGATATAATTAGCTTTTCTTGTTTGTGTGGGTGAAATAAAGATTCTATTTGTTTTTTGAGAGATTTTATGTAGTTTCTTTAGTGTTGGTATGTTAGTGATGGATCTCATTTTTTAATAAAATGGGTGTATTTATTAGTTTTATTAGAGAAGGGATCCATTTCGTGGTTGGATATGGAAATCTCAATTGTGTAGTTAACAATGCTACCATGCATTTGATACATTGATGCTTGAATATGAACACGACTGGTTTTGGCCTTTCACGTGTGAGGGAGGTGTTATCATGTAGGTTTTGGACTTTTAGGTGTTGGAGTGATGACACGAGAGCTTCGTCCTTCTTACTTGTCAGAAGATTATGAATTTCTTCAAAACACATGTGCTCTATATTATTATTACTTCAAATGTTAGAATCCTCCCAAATTCCTATTTAAAAGTGGGTTCAAACTTTTTTTATTATTTATAAGGTCGTGCTTTAGTGTAATTCATCACACGTTGAAATTGAGATCGATTGTTCCTCTTCAAAATATATTATAGTTAACAGGTTTAAACAAACTACTTGAAAACTTTTAGAGAATGGTTTAACATGATTTATAAAATCTTTGAAATTACATAAATAGTAACTATACGTAAATACACCAAATTATTAGTTAATTTAGTAATATGAATGAACATCATTGAATATGTTTAATATTTTAGTGGAAATATAATTTTATTGATCATTTTTTTAACAATAATCGAAAATTGTATATTAAAAGGTGGAGCATTAAACTCATAAATTACATGTTATTGAAATCATGAGAGATTCTCTCCATTATTCCTAATTCAAAATGTTTGTCTTTACTATGAGCCAAAACTTCATTTTTACATTTAAATTTCTAATTAAGCCATGGCATCTTATGTAGCATCTCCAAAAATTATTTATTAAGAATCAAAAAGAGTAATACATCTAATGATTGGAGAGATATTGGAACCCTTATCGGGCGTTGTATTCTTCAAGGATGTCCCACAAATGTTGATTCAAGAGCCTGTTCATGCCATTTACCAAGGGGGCCTCCACGATTTCATCATTTTTCCTGTCTACATGGTTATGTTTAAACTAAAGTTGTGTAGAAAGTAAGCTTCTGATATTGATTATCTGAATAGATGCTCACTTCAAATAATAATTCTCTACGAGGCATGTGCAACAACAAGACAACTGAGCCCTAAAAACTACACAAAGAGGGCACCCGAAATTTGAATTCCATGAACTTTTCCATAATGGAGACTTTAGTTGCTAATGTGAGTTTGGAACTCATTATGAGTTCCATCAAGGACTCATTTCCATCCAAAATAAAACAAATAATCCATACCAAATGGCTTAGGAGAGCCATGTATACTGCTCTCCCACCAACATCCCAAAATAGACTTAGACCGACAAATGCAGTGAAAACAAACACACAAATAGTTTCATATCACCATGAAGGGGCCCAACAATATATCATAATACAAAGACTCAACTAATTATGTAACAGAATAGACTAGGGATTACCTCTGAATCACGGATCCCATGGCTGAGTAACTAAAACAATTGATCTCACAACTACTAAGACCAATCCTTTAAAATATGATCCTCTAGACCAAAAGTAATTCTTTGCCAACCCCCACCACTTTACCATATCATGTCCCTCAACACTACTCTCCACCCGTGTAATTATAAAATTAACACTGCTCCTTACATAAAAATAAGACTTTCCTACTTAAAGGAGCTAGCAGGAAGGATCCCCCATGATTAACATTGATTAGATGCGTCAACTTCTTTTGACTAGATGGTGGATGGTAGATTGCATAACCCACCTAAACATGATTGTGAAGTACCCTTTATCAATTACAATGAAGTTTTTAGGCATCGTCTCAAAGTGAGGGCACTTGTGTGAGCCTTCTATGTCGATAGTACATGCAGAATGATCTTCCAGATGCCACCTATTTGAGAATTTCATGATATAAGTTAAGAGGGGGGGGGGGGCATGTGTGAGCTGACCATCTCATTCAAGGTTTCCCTTGGAGAGAAGAGTCCCATGGTTAGATCTTTTATCAACTTTGGACTTATTTACTCTCAACACATGATAGACATGGATCTTGGAATGTGATTCAAAATCTTGAGGATTCTTAATGTTATCTGGGTAAGTATTACATCCAGGGGCAGAGTTTTTTTTCTTATCCTTTATAGGATAAAGAGGGAATCTCTTGTCATAGCGATTTCTTGAGCATTGATTTTCATAGCTTGTTTAATCCGTTGAAAACGAGTGTAGGCTTCGACAACATTATTGGTTGCTTGTCCCAGTCCCCCAAGTGTATTTATATTTCAGTTGATTCTCGAGATGAATAATCACCCCCAGCTCCTGTCACCCTTGGATTTCCTTTCACTACCCCGTAAAAAATAAGATGAAGTTTTAATGCTTGGAAACCCATTTCTTAAAGTATTATCTTGTTGTTATGATTCTCCAATTCTCTTTGGGAGCTATGTTGGCTTGAGGGGGCTTGACCCAGGTTCGGAGTTAATTAGCCAAACACATCCCTACACTATTGGCCCTTTCAGAATCAGCCCGCGGAGCGCTGACTGAAGTCTCACCTGAAGTAGTATGGGGGGATGCTGGAACCAAGTTTCCGCACCCTTGAGATGTATGAGGTGTTGATTTATTCCAACCGTGCCTACCTTCGCGCAGGCCACTTCACGCATTGTCCTGACCTTCAATACCTTTGTGATCTGCTATAATCGCCATTTGCGCAGCCCTAACTCAGGGCTAAGTTGCTTTCACACTACTATGGTAGCGTCCTGCGCTATTTCCCCAAATTACACCGCGTATCTTACTTATCTTCTTAAAGACCTTAGTTAACTTCATGTTATACTTTACCTCACATTCACTTAATTACCATAGTCACATATGTTCGTGCATCATATAAACAGTAGAAATGCAATTCATACCCAATATATTCAATGCAAAAAACAAGAAATAAATACACATGAATGATATAAAACTTCTCTTTATTAATGCTTCCAACTGTTACAGACTCGACTCGCTCTGTGCACTCACCTGCAGGGGTCCGCGCACTCAGCTACGGACTACTAGGCCTCTGCACACTCAGCTGCAAAACCTTCTCCTACTCTACGACCCAAAACTAGACTTTACACTTAAGATAATCCGCTATGCTTCTATTCCATGATCATCAATTGATGTATTAACTACTTAGAGCCTCGCTCTATTTATACAATCCCATGGTCCACGGACCATGGGTAGATCTCTACAGCCAACATTACATTATAAAATTGAGGGCGGACAACCTTATGACTCTTTTACAAACTACGCGCTCCACACCCACAAAATGCAGAGTCTTTACATCGGGTTTACAACTTTTGACCAAAATCTGGGCTCTAAGCCCCAAAAAATCCCTTGGGGGATCCTACCCCCAACACAAAAATCATGACTCGCCCTCGAGTCACTCTGTCGATGCGGAGATATTTGCGCGAAGACCTCCCAAGTCTGCCTGGATCGCTGCAAGATTGGCAACGCACTGAGCGGCTGCCTGCTGCACTTCTTAGATACGCTATTCAGAGACCACAGTCACTGAACTACTTTCCTGAACCTGTTCCTGTGTACCTTGCATCTACGCGAGCTTTGCTTCTATAGAGGTGGTAATGACGTACGCCTCATCAATCCATGGTTGTAATTGCACCTTCAAAACTGTTTCCTTATGCTGAGCAGCATCTACCTGCTCCTTGAGCACTTTCGCCTGCTGCATCTGCGCGAGCCTCTATGTAAGGGCAACCGTCTGCGTGGTCCCTTTTACTTCATCGTACTTCTATTGTAGCTCGTGTGACTCTATTTATAGGCACTATATGTTTGGGTCCCCCTGCAGAGTAGTGAGAACCTCGAACAGCTTTGTGCAGTCTTTCATTGCACTGTAGACCTCTGTTATGGTTGTTGTAATAGTGTTGACACGTTGTTCCTTAATCTCTAGCAGAGTTGAAGGTTGTGCATTAACCTACAGTTCGGCAATCTAAAGGTTCAGCTCCAACTGAACCTTGGCCATCTCTTCCTTTGCCTCGCGGACCCCTACTGCTAGTTTCTGGATGTGCGCCTCCACCGGTTCCTCTGTTTGGATGGCCAGCTTCGAGACCATCTGGCAGGATTCCTCAATCGCTTGCACTAGCTGTCGGTTCTATGCCACTACCTTGTCACGTTGCGAGCTCAACTGTTCGATGTTAATGCATTGCTCACTCATTACCTGGAACGCATGACCTTCCTTGGCACGCAGTTCTGCAGTGACTCCATCCTACAAGACATATAGTGTCTCCCAAGGGAGCGCAACCATATTTATTCCGACTCCCTTTAGCCCACTGATCATAGGTCTGTCGACCTCATTTTTTGTCATGAGTGCTCCCTCTAGCACCACTATAGTGTTGGTCATTCGGGCGTGTAGCATTTCCTTGGCCGCGACCATGCCTAGTGTGAGACTAGTTGACACAGTACTAGCCTATGGAGTGCGCACCTGCAACTCCTGTATCTGCACTCAAAGAGCGCCCAACACCATCTGGTGTTCCTCCGCAAAATGCTGGAGGGCCTCCGTGGTGACGTCCCTCACCGTCTCCCCAATGTCATGTAGATCCCCCTCGGTGAGGGTGATCAGGTCGAAAGAAGTCTTTGAAGCCTTCGAATTCTTCCACGGCCCTACCTGCTCTCTTGGGTGTTTTCGTTTCAGCTGTGTGGACGACGTCTACAGGTCCACGCCACCTTCCTCTAGATCTGTTTCATATTTGGGCGAAGGTGACTTCTGTCCTTCGCGGTCCTTCTCTGCTACCTTCTGCTGCTCTTCCGCCGCCTTTGCAGCGTCGCGCACCTCGTGCGCCTTGGTTGTTGCTGCTTCATTCCTTCGCTTTTCTGCCCACTGCGCCATACACAGTTTTGCCTCATCCTTTTTCCTTTGCGCGGTGGACTTCTCTGCTTCCATCGCAGAGCTCGCCGGAGCGCGCCACTTCGGCGGCCACGACTCAAGGACGACGAATATGACATCATTCGTCGCTAGATAAGGGAGCCTGTGCCAAGTCTTAGTGGGGTCCTTCCTCACCCTAAAGTACACGTGGTGGAAATCTGCCTTGAACTCCGCGAAGCTCTGCAGACTGTTATAGACCGTGGGCGATAACTGCGACTTGCAATTAATCCCCATTCTGATTTTCATCTCCATGAACACCCAAAATATCTTTCTATCCCTGATTCTCTGCGCATATCTAGTTGTCCACAGTGAAGCGTACTTCGTTGCCTCTGGAAGGTCCTGCACAATCGTCGGGAACTAGATGTCCTCGGGCAATTCCCATGCCACCAACACGATGGACAACAACAATCGGGCATAATGAAAAGTATTCCCCTGCTCCTGTGCCTTGCAACAGTTCTCTAGGAATTCTCTGCACAAGTAGTCTGCCCAGTTAAACTGGACCCCTTCTACACATTGCGAGGAAAGTGCAACCACAGGCGCGGGCACCTCATCTGCGCGGCACTTCCATAAAATCTTTTCAGCCAATGTCTGCATTGCGACTTTGGCCACAGCATTGTTGATGCTGGAAATCACATATCCTCTCTTATTCTTCTCCAGCTTGAACTTCTTCTTCATGGCCTCCGCGATGGCCAAATCATCACTTTTACCCTCTGAGATGTTCGTTGGGTCCTCCCCTTTGTAAGGGAGTCGGGTAATTCTATGAATTAAGTGGTCCGTGATGAGGATGAGCTCCTCCAGCCACAAGCACCCATCATGCACCAGGCAAAGCAGCTGCCTGATGACAAACATAGTCACTGGGGCGCAATGGTAATGCGACATTCAGAGTAGGTTTAACATTCCTGCCTTTTCTACACCTCTCAGCCACTAGTGTGGCTCCAACTCTGTTATCACTGAAAAGATTTCAAAGGAAAAGGCTAAGGTAAGGGAGAATTGGCATTAAAACTGTGTTTTGGTGATTACACAGCAGTTTCGTAGCGCGCGCTACGAAACTGCTGAAGATAATGCATAATGTGCAGCAGTTTCGTAGCGCGCTACGAAACTGCTGTAGCTGCATATTTTGATATAGTTGACCAGTTTTGAGGAACAAAAGGGAAACCTTTTTGAAAGGGAGTTTATGAGTAAGGATCATCCACACAACACAAACATCTAGCAAGGGCTTATATCTCATGTCATCTTCACATTGCTGAGACAGCTAAAAGGTTAGGTTTGTTAATAGTCTTAGATGGAGTATATGCTCATATCGTCTTTGGTGAGAAGAAATTCATTCCAATGAGATTCTTTGCATCAACTATACCAGTAATTACTCTTGGGAACACTGTGGAAGCAACAAATATGAAGGAGAAGTTAACAAGGCTCGCTACATGCCACATAATTCATTTTGTCATTGCAACGAAGACAGTGAGCTCAAATCTTTATGTGTTTGATTACAGTAAGCATCCATCAAAGGCTCCTCAAGAAAGGTTTTGCAATCCCGGATTGATATTGAAAGGTCATTCTGATGAAGGATATGGTTTGACATGAATTCCTCTAAAAGAAGGTCACATACTAAGTAGTTCAAATGATGCACAATATGCTTGTGGGATATAAACGCTGCATTCGGAAAGAATTTCCTTAAGACAGTGACACATCAATTAAGGTTTTGTTTCATATTTTGATGGTATTCCTTGGTATAATCTTTCTTGAAGAATTATACATTTCCATTCAGTTTTGAGAGGCCTGGGAGTAGTTGAAGATGTTTCATGGCATTTCAAGGATTAATACCTTTTTGGCTCTGTTGGAAATGATTGTCATTTTCTCATATGGGACATGCGTACACCTGCACCTAACAAGAATCAAAAATCAGTTGTAATTCATCAAAGTGAGTGTTTTCGCAGCGCGCTACGAAATCCCTGTAGCAGACTGTTTTAGCAGAAAAAACTTTGTTTTCTGCGTTTACTAGTAAATTTCCAGAAGGGTTTCTGAGCAGCTGAAAACTTAATTTTGAAAACTGAAAGAGGCTTTTATTACTAACATACCCAGCTACAAAAACCTCTTTCAGTTTCCTCAAATTCATTCTGATCTGGGAGAAACGGGTGACCAAAGTTGCGCTACGAAACTGCTGTAGGTGCAGTTTTTCATCTCCTGTTTGCCACGTGTTTTTCAAGGACAGTTTCCGAACAGCTGGAGGAATTTTTTACAAAACCAGGAGAGGTTTTTGTTCTAGACAACATGGGGTACACAAACCTCCTTCAGTTTCGTAAAATATGTCATGAATGAAGAGATAAAGGCTCTGCAATTTTCAAGGATATAAACCTAAAAAACAGGGAAACATGTTCCCTAATTTCTAGGGTTTGTCATCAGCAGTTGGGTGACCACGTGGGAGGCTTCATCAAGTTCGACATCATGGAGTTTTAGGTGTCAAATAATGTATTAAATGTTTAGATAAGGTTGTTTTGATCATAATGAGGAGTTACACTCCTAATTGGTTTAGGTCTCTAGGACTCCTAGCTAGCTGTCTTTTGTATTAAATAGTTAGTTTAAGTGTCAATAGGTGTCAAATAAGGAGGAATTCGACTTCCCCTCATGCTGGAGGAGGAAGCTCCAAGTAGTTAGAGTTATGTTGCTATATATAGCTGAATTATCTATGTAAAAAGGGTTGGAAAATGTTATAGAAGAAGACTACTTTTGTAAATGCTATGCAGGGACTGATATATATAGAAGCAATTGGACTTTTCTGAAGCTGAGATTCTTAGTGTACTTCAGTGAGTTTTATCTTTTATCTTTCATATGTTTTACTTCCATAGTCTTAATGCTTATTACTCAGAATTCATGGAGGAACATGCTCTGACTTCCTTTAAGTGTTGAACTATGGTGAATTGAGTTCTTGGGTCCCATCTTTGGATGTTTTTCTTCAATGTTTTAATACTTATTACTCAGAATTCATGGTTACTCATGCTCTGAATTCCTTTAGGTATTAAACTCTGATCATCCCTTTAAATTCTTTCCTTTTGAATACCTTGATGTATCATTACTCAGAATTCATGCCCACATGCTCTGACTCCTATGAACTTCAAGTTATTGAGACTTTCCTTAATGTGTCACTCTTTCATTGAAGTATATACAAGCCTCAGTTTTATAAGAAGAGTTATTTGTTATCCTTATCTTTCTCACTGACTCCATAGCCCAATGGTAGCAAGCCCTCATCTTTTCAACCTACAAACACACAAAACCAAAATAGAGTTAGCCATCTATATTATCATTAATCAATATCATTAATCTTTGAGAGAGCCCTCTCAGGTTAGGGAGGCTAATCCTTAGCCAAGAGTTTGGTCTGAAATAGTTACATAGAGTCTAACTGATTAGCAGCCATCAGTACATGATTTTGTGATAACAAACTCGATGACTCCGAGCGGTGTGTTTTTCTTTTGGTGCATTAGCTACGCGGTTTCCAAATGTGGGCATTTCTCGTGGTTCGCGAGATCCCAGTCTTCAAATTTCAGCACAGGCACTCGCCCCAAGTGTGCTCCGTAAAAAATGATGTTGTCGGGTAGAAACGAAGTCTACAGATAGTTTTTACTCTCATCTAGGTCCTTGGGAACCCTTGCTTTCCCCTTCTGTGGAGGAACGTACGTGGGTAACCTGGTTAGAGAGTCCGTACCCTGGGTTTCTACCTCCATCTCTACATCCTCTTCCTCTTCCACCAAGATTTCTTCAAAGTCTTCCTCCTCCTCATCGGCTTCCAAATTTATCACCTTCCCCTTTTCTTCCATAGTAATCCTAGTTCTCAGCGATTTTCTAGGGGACACACGCACTGGTACCATAGGCTGCTTGTCATTCCTGGGTCTCAATGTGCTCAGAGATTTAGGGATTTCTGCAACTATCCCGACACTTTTTGGGGCTTCTCCTACTGTCATGGCTTGCGTAACCTCCTCAGCAGTTATTGCTCCGGTATTCATGGCTTCCTCAGGCGCTGTCATACTGTTATTCCATAATTCTCTCAACGGCTCAGGTAAGTGCTCAAACAGCAACTTCGACTTCAAAAGATCAAACAAATTTGGGTTCATGGATCTCTAAGTGCACAACAGCTCAATTCTCAAATGGCTAAGTGTTGTTTGCTGGACATCCCTTTGCAATTTATAGTGCCTTTTGAATTCAAATCCGACCATTCCCCCCACATTCGTTTCGTTAATGCTCATTTGGCGGCAGATTTTCAAGAATCTGGTCCATAAAGTTTGCCTTAAATGCCTGCCGCTTTCTCCATTTGGTCTCAAACCAAGCATCACATCGTGAATAGTGACTACAATGGTCACTTTCTAACTAACCCGTGCAACAGCGCAGCTACCCTTGCGCTGTTGCAGACCCTGTGACACTTCGCTACTGCGTGCAATCCTGACATCATGCAACTCCTGGGTTGAGTAGTTTATAGTCTTGTGCCTCCTTTCAGCTACCTAGAGCACTAAGACTATGCTTCTGTCATTTAGTCAGATGGTCGAGCCACCTTTGTATAGCTTCAAACTACTACCATTTAATTTTCCTTGGAAGAGTTCACCATTTAATTTTATCAACTGCACCACACCACCATCTCTGATCTCCTTAATAACATATGGTTCCAGCTGATGCATTCTGAGCTTCCTTGGGAATTTATCGAACTTACTATCACAAAACAAAACCAGATCATTCGCCTTGAAGGTGCACAACTTAATATGTTGATTGTGCCAAGCCTTTTCGTGCTACTTTTGCACCTGCTGGTGGAATCCAGCCAAACACCGTTCTTCTTCGAGCTCCTCCAATTGCGCGAGCCTCTCCTCCGGGTCTCCACAATCCATCATACCTATGATCGCCGCTATGCGCAGGCTAGGCACGATGTATTCCATAGGCATTACAACTTCCACTCCACAGACAAGCTGAAAAGGTGTCTGTCCCGTTAGTTTCTTGCATGTCATCCTATAAGCCCATAATATTGCAGGTACGCGTAGGTCCCAATCACTTTGCTACCCATTGCATACCTTGTTCAGCGTGTTGCATACCTTGTTGAATGCTTCCGTGTGGATAACCTTCAACGCGATTGTTCTTCCTACATAATGTCTTCCCAACATTAAGAGCCATTTGCACATTTGTCCCCCCAACACATGTGTTGGGTTGTGTTATATTCTTTCCACGACTAGCCCACGTAGTTAACCAGGGGATTAGAAGGGGGGCAGAGCCCCCCCTTCATTGCGTCGATTGCATAGCAGGGGGGGTCACAGGGGGTTTGAGGGGTGCAGGTAACCCCACTCTATGGGGTCTGGGGCAGCGCCCCGGGAAGTTTTGTTTTTGGACCCTATATTAGGTTAGGCGGACCTACGTATGATTTTGTGCATGATTTTTTGCACATGGTTTTGGACGCGATGGTTTTCGGCCCATGGTTTTGGACGTGATGTTTTCGGTCCATGGTATTGGATGCTTCGGCATGTATAAATATGCATTGTAACATTGAAAGGAACATAATGAAAAATCAATCTGGTAGTCCCGGTTTTGGGATCCAGGGGAAAATCTTTGTGTATATGTGTTTTATGTGTTATGCTCTCACATTGTTTATTTTTTGTTTTACAATTCATATGCAGGTAATATTTGTACAGGGTTAAAACCTACATTTGGTATCGGAGTTGTTTTGGCTTCAAGGGGACACCTTTGTTGCTGAGGGGTTTCGCTCGAGCCTGTGGTAGAACCTGTTCAATGGGAGATCTGCGAGATCGATTCTGGTGGTGAAAAAAGATGGCGAACAGTGGAAAGATAGAGATCGAGAAATTTAATGGTCAGATTTTTGAGTTGTGGAAACTCAAGATGGAGGATTTGTTGGTGGATAAAGATCAGTGGATCGCGGTA
>APFE030758879.1:0-17388 GCA_000404065.3 Pinus taeda | reverse complement strand
CAGTTGAAGGGTTAGAGTGTACAAAGTTATACTTAGGAATTCAAGAAAAGAGCTTTAAATCTAGCTATATCCTTGGACTCACGTGAGACTATATTGAAGTATATAGGTGGTCTGCATGGTTATTTAAAGAATACTATACTCATGTTTAATCCTACTAGCCTAGATGATGTATTAGTTAAGGCAACACATCTAGAAGCTAGAGGTAAGAATGTAAACCCAGAGGTTGGGGGATCATCTAAATATTCTATAAGCAAGAGCAAGGAAAAGAAGAAACTGAAATGGAAGGAGAGGAAAACAAACACTGTAAAGAAGGATAAACCTTCATGTACTCATTGCAAGAAATAAGGACACGATGAGGCACATTGCTGACTTTACATCCACAATGGATACCTAAGAAGTTCAGTGGAAGGAAGAAAAAGAATAATGCAGCTATTCAGCAGGACTTGGGATTAGATTCAGGCAATGAAACAACAATTACAACCATAGGTATCAAAGGTAAAGATTCTGAAGCATCCACAAGTAATTCTACATAATCTGATGATAATGAAAGTAATGAGATTGAAAGAAATGAGCTTTTTTGTATTAGAGTAATTTCGAGGCACAATAAGATTGATACTTTATTTGATAGTGGATCACAAGTAAATTTGATTTCTGAAACAATTGTAAAGAAATTGGGATTACAAACAAAACCTCATGAGAAGCCATATCCATTAGGTTGGGTGTGTGATAAAACAAAGCTACAAGTAATGAGACAATGTAAACTTACGTTTGCTATTGGATCAACATTTGTAGATGAGGTTGAGTTAGATATAGTTCCATCGGATATATGTTGTATTGTTTTGGGAAGTCCATACTTGTATGTTAGGAAAGCTATTTTCTATAGAGCTGAAAATAAGTATCAACTCATTAAATATGGAATGGAATATATTGTAAGTGCTCATAAACACAAGGGAAACTATTCTCTCATCAACTCGGGACAGATGAAAATAATTGTGAATTCAAGTAAGCAATTTTTACTAATGGTTGTAAAGGAAAAGGAGCCTAAAAAATCCAATGCATTTGAAGGTTGTGACTCTAAATAGAAAGCTAATTTAGTTAAAGTTGTTTATGAGTATGATGTTCTATTTCAAGAACCAAAGGTCTGCCATTGAAGTGAGCAATAGTACATGGTATTTATTTGCACCAAGATGCTCCATTACCTAACATTGGAATGTGCAGGTTGTCATCTTTAGAGAATGCAAAGATAAAGAAGTAGGTACAGGAGTTGCTCGATAAAGGGTTTATATGACCAAGCACATCACCATGTGGATCTCCAATCATGCTAGTGAGAAATAAAGATGGTTCATGGAATATGTTCATTGATTATAAAGCACAAAATAAAATAATGATAAAAAATCCTTACCCTCTTCCTCGTATTAATGATTTATTAGATCAATTGAAAGAAGAGCTGATTTAGTTAAATTTGTTTCAGAGTATGATGTTCTATTTCAAGAACCAAAAGGTTTGTCACCGAAGTGAGCAATAGTACATGATATTTATTTGCAGCAAGATGCTCCATTACCTAACATTGGAATGTGCAGGTTTCCAGCCTTAGAGAATGCAAAGATAAAGAAGTAGGTATAGGAGTTGCTCGATAAAGGGTTTATATGACCAAGCAAATCACCATGTGGATCTCCAATCATGATAGTGAGAAATAAAGATGGTTCATGGAATATGTTCATTGATTATAAAGCACAAAATAAAATAATGATAAAAAAATCCTTACCCTCTTCCTCGTATTGATGATTTATTAGATCATTTGAAAGAAGTAGTTTACTTTTCTAAGTTAGACTTGCGAAGTGGTTATCATTAGGTTAGAGTTGGAGGACAAGATGCATGGAAGACTGCTTTCAAGACAAAGCAAGGGCCATATGAATGGTTGGTTATGCCTTTTAGCTTAACTAATGCTCCTACTACATTTATGAGAGTTATGAATGATGTACTCAGACCATTTATTCATGACTTTGTAATTGTTTATTTAGATGACGTTCTTGTTTTTAGTAAGACATGGGAAGACCATGTAAAGCATGTAAATCAAACTTTAGATGTTTTAAAAAGAGAAAATCTCTATGTAAAACTGTCGAAATGTGAATTTGGCAAAACATCTTTAAATTATTTGGGTCATATTGTAGGGGGTGCTGAATTGAAGATAGATCCCTCTAAGGTTGAATTCATTGTGAACTGACCTAAACCCAAATCTGCTACAGAGGTTAGGAGTTTCCTACGGGTAGCACAATACTAGAGAACATTTATTGCTAACTTTTCTTTGATAGCAGCTCCATTACATGCTTTAAGAGGATTGAAACAGGTGTTTAAGTGGGGAGGAAAACAACAAAAAGACTTCGACACATTAAAAGAGAAAATTAGTATAGCACCAATACTAGCACTACCAGATCTTCAATATCCATTTAAGATTGAGGGAGATTCCAGTGACATGCCATGGGAGCAGTGTTGACGCAACACGGAAAACTCATATGCTATCATTCTAAGACATTTCCTTCTGCAGTAGTTAATTATCACACATATGATAAAGAATTGTATGCATTAGTAGAAAGTGTGAAAAATTGGAAACATTACCTAATGGGTAAGGAAACAATGATACACACAGATCATCAACCACTTCAATATTTGCACTCACAAACTAGATTACAACAATCAAGACATTATAGGTGGATGGGTTTCTACAACAATTTCATCTTGTCATTGGATATAAGAAGGGCATACACAATAAGGTTGTAGATATGTTGTCAAGATAAATCATAAATGAATCTATTATACTTACGCATAACTTAGTAATGCATGAAAGTTACATTTAAAAATATGCTCAAGGTGTAGATTTTAAAGATGTGTATGCAAATTTAAGTGACGGCAAGCAATTAGAAGAATTGGATTATTATGTAAAGGGCCAACTGGATTATTATGTAAAGGGCCAGCTCTTATATCATTTGGGAAAGTCTTGCATTCCAAAAACTGAAAGAGTTAACATAATTTGAGAAGCACATATTTCTCTTACATCAGGTCATTTTGGTGTAAGTAAAATAGTTGCACAATTGCAAAGGTTTTGTTATTGGCCAAGAATGCATGACATAATTTCTAGATATATCAAAGGGTGTAATATGTGTGCTACAAGCAAGCTCATTAATAGAAAATTAGGCTTGTACACTCCACTTCCAATTCCTTCTCGTCCTTGGGAAAGTGTTTCCATGCATTTTGTTGGGGGATTGCCAAAGTCTAGGAAAGGTCATGATTATTTGTATGTTGTTGTGGATAGGTTCATAAAATGTCTATTTTGATACCATGTAACAAGAAGGTTATAGTTGAACAAATAGAAAAGTTCTTCTTTCAGAATGTATGGGTTCGTTTTAGGTTACTCACTTCTATTGTATCTGATCAAGATTCTCAATTTGTTGGGAAGTTTTGGTCAAGTTTATGGGAGTTTATGGACACCAGGTTGAAGAAGAGCACAACATTTCATCCACAAACAGATGGTCAGACAGAGGTAGTTAATAGGACAATAATCCAATTTCTTAGAGGCTATTGTAGCAAGAATCCCAAGTTTTGGGATGAGCATATGTGTTATGTGCAACATGATTACAATTGTGCCAAGCACTCTTCTACTCAAAGATCTCATTTTGAGACTTGTTTTGGTTTCATACCAAAGTCTCACTTGGATTTTTTCTGTTGGTAAAGACATAGTATTTCATGGACACAATGATGTGGAAAAAGCAACCAAGTTCATTGAACAAATCCAATAAATTCACCATACAGTACAGGAACAACTGGAAAGAATTCAAGCCAAGTACAAGGCAAGACATGACAAGCATCGGGTTGAGCATAGTTTTTAAGTTGGTGATCAAGTATGGCTGTACATTAGCAAAGATAGAATGTAAGGTGAAGGTAAGAAGCTAAAACCAGTAAGGTATGGACATTTCAAGGTACTTGATAAAATTGGTGAAAATGCTTTTTACCTTGATTTGCAAGCTTATATGCAGATCTATTCAAGCATTAATGCAGAAAACATGAGATTGCATGAACCATCAATGATTGAAGATCCTGAAGAGCAAAGTCAGTTGCCTTCTATTGGGGATTTGTTGCTTGAATATCTCAATGAGTTGCAGGAAGACACAATTCTGGACAGGAACGATGAACCACACTTGTTGGTTCGAAATGCGTCGGCAGATATTTTCTGCATGTGATTTACACTGAAATATTTCTTATAAATGTTATGGATCACAGAAGCCTCAATTCAACCAAGGTGAGAACTATGCGTTGAGGTGATGTTGAGTAACTAAGTGTAGGGCTTAAAGGTTTAAGTCCAAACAAGGCATGATAGATAGAAATTGGACAAGTGAGGGAGCTGTATCCTTACTTGATCAATGCCTAAAACCAACTTTTGGTGGTCCAAAAGCCTTTGAGTGGGAAGGTGTGATCCAAAATGGATCCTATAACCTCTAATTCTTCATGTATATTCACTATCAGAAACACTATCACAAGGGAAACCAGTGAAGGAATGGCAGAAAATAAAGCTATCGGAGGTTCAAATGTCGCTACACCAAAGTCGTTGGATCAGATAAATCGACGGTCTAGATTGAATCAGGATATCGCAATTAGGAAAGGCTAGTGGAGTATATCATAGGTAGCCCTATGGAAATCGTGATAGCGATAAGTGTGATTTAATGAGGACCGTTAATCGAGTGCATAAATCAATGGTCCAGATCAACTCAAAATATCGCATCGCTATAACACAAAGGAGGACTTACCAAGGGCTTGAGTATTAGCGATATACGATCATCGATCGCGATATCGCATCGCAATATCGCATTTCAACATGGCCAAAGGAAGGACTTACCGGGGAGTGAAGACATTGCGATATGTGATCACCGATCATGACATCGCATCGCAATACCACATCAGAGCAATACAAAGGAGCGGGGCCTATGCAATATGCGACTTGTGATAGTGATAAAGAGGGACTCAAAAGGGTTTATAAATGTGGAACTATATAATTTGAGTTCAGATAAAATGTTTTTGTTGGGCTTTTCAATGTATTCTATGTATTTCCTTTTATTTCCGTTATAAACCAAATACAAAGGAAACCATGACATATGGGCACTGAAACTTGTGATAGCGATCAAGCATCGACATGATAGGGATTATAAACATGATTGGCTATTATTTGAAGTCCGATAGAAAGTGTTTTTGTTAGAATTTTCTATGTTTTCTGTGTATTTCTCTATGTATACAGAGAAACATATTCCCAGGGATTTCACCCGCGCCAGTGGTCCTTTCTGTTTAAAAATAGGTGGCCACCATACCTTAGAGCATTTAGAAATGATTGTTGAATTCTTAAGAAGGAGATGAAGGGACATCAGTTGGGAACCAGAGAGCCCGATGAGGGAAGGCAAACAAATAGGGCCGAGAGGCTTAAAAGCCATTATATGGATAGACAGAGAAGAGAACAAGAGAAAGTAGAAGACAGAGAGCAAGAGGGGAGTTTGTGCACTCTTCAGGACTTGAGGATTTCGAGCAAATCCTTGTTGTTTGTTGTCACTGTTATGTTGAGACTCTGTTTGAGCTCACACTTGTAATAATATTCTCTTAAAGACGTAATATAGAGGTCAACACTGAAAGCTGGACCAGGAGACATAGCCAAGAAGTCTGGTGAACTCCTTGGTTATTTATTGTGTCGGTGTGTGTGTTTATTATGTTTTAGAACTATTCATTGTCTATATTATTCACAATCGTTTCGATATGTTGCACTAAATAATATAGGCATTCCTGCACATGAGTTTGTAATACCTTAATATTGATTTAAGATCTCATTTTCAGATCAGTTTTCTTCAACAATTCCACTTGGTAATAAGTTATAAGAAAGGTGTCTACAATAAAGTTGTTGATATGCTTTCTAGGCATATTGTTAGTGAAACTAATTTACTCAATCATAATTTTATTTTACATGAAATTTATATTGAGAAATATGCATTAGATAATGACTTTCAAGATGTTTATGGAAGCTTGAGTCAAGGTAACCAGGTAGACGAATTGGATTATCATTTGCATGATAACTTGTTGTACCATATTAGCAAGATTTGTATTCCAAAAGGAGAAAGAGTTAACATCATAAAAGAGGCACATAATTCTCTTATCACTGGCCATTTTGATGTGAGTAAGATGGTGGAACATTTATAGCGGTATTGTTATTGGCCTCGTATGCTTGAAAGTGTGTCTCCTTTTATTAAGGGATGTTCATTATGTGCAATCAGTAAGCCTAGCAATAGGAATTTAGGATTGTACACAACACTTCCAGTTCCTTCACGACCATGGGAGAGTATTTCTATGGATTTTGTAGGAGGTCTTCCATTGTCAAAAAGAGGTCATGATTATTTGTATGTAGTTGCAAATAGGTTCAACAAAATGTGTATTTTGGTGACATGTAAAAAGAAAGTTACAACTGAACAAACTACTCAGTTATTCTTTCAAAATGTATGGGTACATTTTGGATTACCCGCATCCATTGTTAGTGATCGAGATTCTCGCTTTGCTGGGAATTTTTGGTCAAACTTCTTGGGATTCATGGACACAATCTAAAAAAAAGTACAACTTGTCATCTACAAACACATGGTCAAATATAGGTGGTGAACAGAACCGTGAGACATCTTCTTCCTCTGTATTGCAACGAGCATCCTAAGTTGTGGGATGAACATTTTCACTATATTCAGCATGCCTAAAACCAGGCCAAGAAGTCTTCAACTCAAACATCGCCATTTTAGGCATGTTTGTGATACTTTCCTAAATCTCCTTTGGATTTTATTTTTGGAAAATATGTTGCTATTGATGGCCACAGTGACATAGACAAAGAAAGAAATTTCATTGAAAAAATCCGATTGGTAGAAAAAAAATTTCAAGAACAACTTGAAAAGATCCAAGGAAAGTGCAAATCAATGCACAAAAGCATCATGAAGACCACAACTTCTAACTCAGTGATGAATTTTGCCTTCACACTAGCAAAGGGAGGCTCCAAGGAGAAGGTAAAAAACTAAAACCAATTAGATATGGTCCATTCATAATTTTGGAAAATATTGGTAACGATGCCTTCAGGTTGGATTTGCCTTCATAAATTAAAATTTATGTTGTTGTTAATGTTGAGAATTTAAGGTTATATGAGCCTCCTTTGATTGAAGATCAAAGAGAGAATGTACAAATTCCATCTATTGAAGACTTTTCTACAAAATTCCTTAATGAGCTTCATCAACATACTATACTTGACAGAAGAACAAGGAAATAAAAAAGGGGAAATGTCGATTATCTTCGAGTGGGGATCAAGATTACAAATCCTTCAAAATCCAAATGGATAGAGATTGGAAAGGTATGGTAATTGTACCCTCACCTGTTGAACAACTTAAAGTGATCTTTGGGGGTCCAAAAGGCTTCGAGTGGGCAGAAGTGATTAGGTGCTCAAAACTTAAACTTGTTAGAATGGTGTGAAACTTAAACAACTACATAGTTCTTGCCATCCTGAATCCGATGCAGCTCATTTCATGTGAAACAGACAGTACATGCTCTCAGAAATGTGATCTGTTCTCTTTGTCAAACAGGTAAAATTTTTGCAGATGGTCTATGGGGATGCTGACTTGGCATTCGTACCACCTAGGTGTCAAGGGGAATATTATTGTAATATCCTTAAAATATTCTATTGAGTTGGAAACATCCTATTGGTTCGCATGTTTGTTTATGGACGAATGAGGAGGTCACACGTGGCTAAGCCTAAGACCGCCATGTGTCCTCCTAAGGGCATAGTAAAATTGGTATGGTGGACAAGGGAGAGGCCAAGCTCAACCCCATGACCTCTGAAAACACAGCGCAATGACTTACCAATACACCCACAAGTTTGTTACTTAATAGTCATTGAGGTTGGGTTTGATTTAAGGATTAATACTACTAAGGTTGGGGGTGGGTGCACATAGCCACCCCCATGTGAAGACCATAACCACCAGAGGTAGACCTTTAATGTCATCACAAGGTCACTACCATTGCCAGCTACCAGAAAAACCATCGGACCAAGCTCCACATGTGAACACACTCCTTAAACTGCTAGCATTAACTATGACCACCGGAGGGAGGGGGCAGCATTGAGGGCTAGCTCTTGGGTGCGTTGCTCCCATATGGCCAAGCTTTCGGTTCTAAGGCCTCAGAAGAAAAATTAACGGTCCTGCAAATCCACCCAAAATTTGAGGAATTTTTGACTCCGTTAGTGGGAAATGGGGCAAATTTGTAGGATGATGCTAGATTTTTGCAAATTCTAGAGCAAATAGTGGAGAAATTAGGAGAGGTCAGAACCTCTCCATTTTTCAATGAAATTGGATACGAAAATAGGCTAGGTAGATATTTTTTGATATTCTAGACTCATTGGAGCAGGTTTCAAAAGCATTTGAGCATTGTAAACACAAATTTTCTCACTTTTGATCATAATAGGGAGGCATAAACCATTGGAAGTTGGACCAAGGAGACGTATTCCAGAAGAGGTGAACTCCTTTATCATGTTCCTTTTGTGATTTGTTTTTGGTGATGTTCTGTACATGCTTATGCTATTATTTAGTCTCTTATTTATGTTAAAATTTCTCATAAAATTAACATAAAAACTAATCTTACACTATAAAAACTCATGAATCCTTAAAAAAAATAAAAAAAAAAATTGTTTCTAATCTCATGAGGATATTAACACAAAAATATAATATTCTAAATCAAATCACTGGCACAACAAAATAATCATATTATGTTCCCTTATGTATCAATCCCAACACATGATCTCTTTTTCATTTGAACTTGCACAAACAAAAGATAGGGTGCCATTGGGTTATTCTAATTTCCTCTAGGGCTCTAGAATAGACCAGCCAAAAAACCTCTTTAATGGTCCCCAGAATTGTCAACTACTATGGAGTTTTTTAAAATCAATAATTACTCATGCACATGGGAAATTTTTCTCACATGATTCTCATAATAAACATAACCATCATTATGTTATAGTGGTATCTCAAGTTCACCATGAAAGATGCTCATAGAGTGTACGGAAAAGGGCCAATGATGATAGAATATAACAAAGAAACATGTATTATGCATGCCTTCTCACAACTCACCACTCACTCCCTAAGAATCCTACATAATCCTAAGTAACTATTATAATAATATATCATTGAATCAAAAACCTAAGATTATAATAAAATACTATTATTTTTTCTTAGACCCTATGAGCCCCCTAAACCCTTTCTCATTCCTTTCTTATAGAACATTATCCCTCATATTATTTTCCTTCTTTCTCTGCAACTAGAAATTTACTTTAATTACTAAAACTCAATGTAAAAATATTACATATTGTATGGCTTGGTTGCCTTTCATTCAACCTCAAAATATTTAAGAATTTAAAATCCTAGAGTCGAGTTGTCTATATATTATAGTGAATTCAACAAACAGAAAAGGTGAATACAACTTCCTCTTACCTATCATGAACAACTAGTAGGGTTCATTCACGAATAAGACAATGTTTACTTGTCCATGTGGAGTCATTTTCCTATAAATACCTTATCTTTAGCCTTTGAGATGCTTCCACAACTTTCGAAAGAGCTATAATGAACATAGCATAAAATCTTATCCATAACACCATATGATTCTACATGAATTATTGTAAACCTTATGGAAGTTTATTTAGAAGCCTTACAAATCTTGAAAACTTTAGAAAAAGGAGAGAAGAAATGGGCCTATAACTCGGAAATGAAATATGCAACAAGCACATAAGATAAGATGTTGTCATAGGTCATCATATATCTTCCACTCAAACTAATATTCATCAAATACTTTCCTAGATCCCGAACAATTAAATATATAAATACATCTTCTTCTTTATGCAAGATTCTAGAGGAGGGGATTTATAAAAGAAAACAACAAACTAACACCCCCTTTTTTCACCTTGTTATTCATGGATAACGAATTCTAAATGATATTAAACTCAATATTCAAAGAGAAGGATCATATCATCCCCTCTATTACAAGGCCTTGTTTAATACATTTCCTTCCATATTCATATTAATGCATGTGGCAAGGATATAGATATAGATATAGATATATATAATTGTGTTTTCAACATAGTATATCAACAAAGTTTATTACTGTAGGGTTGAACTATATTTTAACAAAGTAAGAAAATTTTAGTTATTTATGCATTTAAAAATTTATACACTGTGTCATTTGTTTTTGAGCTTTTGTGCATACAATTCATTCATCCATGAAGTATTTAATAAAAAAAAAAATATTTGTGGAAGGATAAGTAGATAGATTTTATTATTGTATGAAATTGATCTAACAATACTTTACAAGAAGCATGGAAAAGAGGATGTATTCACATATTTTTACTAATATATACCAGCAATGTATATAATGTAGTAAATGATCATTTTCATAAAGAACATATCTTTTGAAATACTAGAAATTTTGAGGCTTCCTCAACATTTCTCTTATACATAATGCTACAAAACTTTTAGAAGGATTAAATATATGTCATCCTTTATCCATTTCATGATCAGCCTAGTGGAGGTCATTATGGTACAAAGATAATAGCCTAAAAAATCTTTTATGATGGATACAATTGGCCTACTATAGAATAATATGTTGAGTAATATACCTTTCACAATCGTGAATGATAAAAATATGAAAATACCAAAAGGATGAAATTACATTGAAACCCCTGGTTTTGTTGCAACCTATTAACACATTGGGCATAAAATTTGTACGGCACATTGAAGTTACTCTAAAAAAAAAGAAACATAGCCTAATACACATAGATTAATTGACAAAATTGGTAGAATTAAGGAAATGAGAAAATGAAGAGAAAGTATCACAAACTACTACACAAAAATACACCTTTCAAGTTTTGAGTGCCAAGAGAGATAGTCGCACACTAACGCACCTATTTCACCTAAAATATCATTGAATACCTCATGCTATTCAATTATATTAGTAGAGAATTTGAATTTTTTTATCAAAAGCATTGACAAGAACACTACATATTAGGAAACTATATTGATTGAAGTTATATGGCAATGAAATACAACTTAGAATACCATGAAAAGATTAAGCCCTTATGAGTATCTCTATAATAAGAATGTTATGTTAGATATTGAGTTTGAGACAACCAGGGTAAGACTAGCCTCCATGAGAACTATCATCAACTCAATAAAATATATATTACAATAGCTAAATATATTTGATAAATACAAGAAACAATCCTTGTTCCACATACAAAAGTAATGTAATGGAAAAGAAAGAAGATGGCATGAAAATTTCATTACGCCTAGAGTTTTCAAAGAAGTGGAATAAGCCACCTCTAGTATTTTAGTATTTAAGGATTTCATAGGTATGTTGAATATCATATAGTTTTGGACTTACATAATAGATACAAGTGGTGAAAATGGCTCAATGAAACTTAGAGAAAAAATGAGAAAAAAAATAACTTTCCTTATTAATAGACATAACCTCAAGATGTAAAAAGAATCATTATTAAGCTAAAAATTAATAACCACAATCACAAGGAAGAAATTAAATGTGATTAAGGTTGATATGTCAGTGTTTTCATTGATGTCTATATGGATTGAATTAGCATAAGCATTGAATATATATATATATTATAATATTTATATATCTTATATTATATATCTATATAATATATATATATATAATATATATATTATATATATAATATGCATATGTATATGTATATGTATATGCAGGTATAATCCCAAGAACCATTGGACCCAAGGAACATTCCCAAGGAGCAATAGGAGAAATACCAAAGAGAAGAGTGCAAAGTAGTTCAAAGATAAGTCATCGAGAGCCAAGGAAAAACCATCAAAAGCCAAGAGCAGCAGTACCAAACAAAAGTGCGAGAAGTAGTTCAAAGAGAAGCCATCCGGAGGCAAATGAAAATCATCAAAAGATAAGAGAAGGAGCCAAGAAAATCCAAGGAGAAGGAGATCCAAGAGAAGATTGCATATGCCCAGGAGAAAGAGCCAAAAGGAAAAAGTAGTGTTATTGGAGTAATAGACTTTGGAAACCTTAATAATTGATTATCTAAATATATCACAATGCATATAATAAACCAAATGATGGAAATATAATATCGACATTTTTATTGTGTGTCAGCACTCAAAACTATGATCTATGAAATACAATGTGGACTTCTGATCTCCACTATGCGATATGGAACTCTGACATCAGATATGCAGTATGGACCTTCGATCTCTGATGTGCATTATGGACCTCTGATCTCTGACTTCCAATATGCAGACCCAGCATGATTTAAGCTAACAACTTAATTTTCTAATCGCATCTCCCTTTATTAGAACTTTTGAATGGAAGCTACGATAAGATCCTTTGATTGTCAATTACCAAAATGGCTGCAGACCTGATTCGATTTATCATAATGTGTTTGATATACTGTCTCCTCTGTCTCATCCAAATTTTTTGATATCTCAAGTCTTGTAGTCATATCATGTTAAAGCTTCTATGACAAACCTCTGGTATCCATCTGGTGTCGATGTACAAAGATTAAAGTGATTATGTGGCATCTAGGACCTCTCGACATCCATTATAATATGGTGTCACGTTATTCGCTCTCACCCCTACTATCTTCCTATTATAATATGGTTTCCGTAATAATGAAAATATGTTATATTTGGTAGATTATTAACCAATACCCCTTCCGACAACTATTTAATATATTTTCAATGTACCACCTCATTCACAAGTTGGAATCTCCTCGAATGAATGTGTCTTTTCATTTATTGGTGAAAATCATATAAACAAAATTCAAATACTTCATTTCAAGTATCAATTCAATGAAGATCTACTACAGAGATACATTACAGTTCACAACTCGTGAACGAGGAACACAAAGAAGGAATTTAAGGATTAATTTTTTGGGGGATATCTGCTTTAGAGCTTGGAAATTAGATCTGTAGAATACTTGTGGCTCAAATCAAGGAACATTTCAGTTTCAGTAAAGCCCAAATCTATGGGACATTTTAGTTTCAGTGGAGTGCAGATATGTGGGTAGAGTAGTCCTAGTGGAGTCCATATCTTAATATAAAAGTGTGAAGTAAAATTCAGACTATCTGTGGAAGGGAAATATATTAAGGGCTTGGAGTTACAATTACCTGTGGATCTCTGAATACACATCAAATCCATGATTACTTTAAGTACAATCACAAGTGCTTGTTGGGAGATCGACCCACTAGAAAAAATAAAGTGCTCGGACTTGTGCACAACCCACACTAGTAAATAGTTTAAGAGACTCAAATTAACAGTTCCATTTGTGGAGAGCTCGGCCATACATCCTTTGGAGTTAACTCAGGATAGTCATCTTGAAAGAAGGATCAGACATGTTTCTTTGAAGAAAGTCATATTACAATAGCAAAATTAAGAAATATCTTATTGTTGAAGCATTATGAACACTTCCTTGAAGAGTTCTTGAAGAATCCCTTGAAGAGGCTTAGAGGAGGTGTAGAACTTGAGCTACCTATTGAAGACATCTTGGAGGTCTTGGAGATATTATTGGAGAGTATGATGCATTGAAGCAATCATTAGGTAACAAAGGGAGATATTGTTTGAGTACCATGAAGAGTTTTGGTGATGCTTTCTAAGAAAACAAGGTTGTCAATTTCGACCAATGAATTACAAGATATGGTTGGATTCATTTCTTCTTTCTCGACGTGATCTTTCACTTCTTGCACCTTTTTCTTCTTGATATGTCCTTCTATCTTGAGAGTTTGAGGAGTGGTAATTCTTGACAATGCTTTACAAGATATGGTCTGATTCGACCAATGAATTACAAGATATGGTTGGATTCATTTCTTCTTTCTCGACGTGATCTTTCACTTCTTGCACCTTTTTCTTCTTGATATGTCCTTCTATCTTGATAGTTTGAGGAGTGGTAATTTCGACCAATGAATTACAAGATATGGTTGGATTCATTTCTTCTTTCTCGACGTGATCTTTCACTTCTTGCACCTTTTTCTTCTTGATATGTCCTTCTATCTTGAGAGTTTGAGGAGTGGTAATTCTTGACAATGCTTTACAAGATATGGTCTGATTCATTTCTTCTTTCTCTGGGGTGTGGTCCTTGCGTATATCCTCTTCTTTTGATGTTTCTTGATCCTTTTCTTCCTCCTCTTCATATTCTGTGTAAAATAATTTCTTCTCAACACACTTATGACCTTTAGTGCATTTGCTATCACAATTGTAACAAAGCCCTTTTTCTCTTTTTTTTTCCAATTGTTATGGTGTAACCCTTGTAGGTTGTGGAAGGCTAGGAGAAACAACACTTCTGTCATTATAGTTGTGAGGGGTATGCTTCCTGGTTTTCCTGGTTTCCATAATTTTGCTTTCCAATATGTCACAAAGCCCTTTTACTCTTTCCAATTGTTGTGGTGTTGCTCTAAAGAAGGAGTTGCTCTTTGTATCCTCATAATGTGCTATCATTTCCTTCATGAAAATTGACCACGTCACAAGTTTTTTACGAGAACAAAGCCCTTCATACCATAAAAATTGATCTAGTTCTAAATATGAAGATGCAATACATACCTTTTGTAATAGTGGTACACCATGTAGATCAAAATATTGCTCCATCTGAATTTACCGGATCCTTGCCGTCAAACTTCCTCATCTTGCTTTTTCTTGATTTTAGGAGCTCGATCTTGAAGCAACTGTAACTTTGTACTTTCAGACCTTTAAGTTCTGAAATTGTGATCTGGAGTAGCCCTCTGTGTCCTCTTTCCAATGCCACCAGTTTGATACAAATTTGATTCTCAAAGGAAGGGTTATGCGAAATCTCCCACAATGACCTAATTATAGACTAGTTTAGTAGAGCGAACTTGTACGACATGCCACGAGTCACTGTTTCGACCTTTATCTCTAAAAGATATATAGAAGAACCTATAGTCCGTTCTCTTTCTGTGCCTTCTTACGAAATTTCAATCCAATGCAGAAAAAGTTATGATGATTTTCCCCAGGTCACCTATTTGGAATGTAATTCACGAGTCTGCAAAAAGACCAACTTCCTCAGATCATATCTCCGCAAACATAGTACACAAAGCTCTGAAATTCAGACTCGAGATTTACCGCAATGTCTTCTCAAATGGGTTTTTTTCAACTTCTGAAACATCCAAGAAAAGAGTTATAGAGTTATAGTGAGAATTCCACGATGACCTCTTTGGAGTAGCAAAACCCTAGAATCCAAAGCTCTAATACCAAATGTTATGAAACCAGCTCAAGAAAAGATAGAAAAGAGATAAATCAACGCCTTAGAATTCAGCCTCTTCGAGGGGGCAACCTCCTTCACATTACATAAATGATCTCAAATGGGTTTTTTTCAACTTCTGAAACATCCAAGAAAAGAGTTATAGAGTTATAGTGAGAATTCCACGATGACCTCTTTGGAGTAGCAAAACCCTAGAATCCAAAGCTCTAATACCAAATGTTATGAAACCAGCTTAAGAAAAGATAGAAAAGAGATAAATCAACGCCTTAGAATTCAGCCTCTTCGAGGGGGAAGCCTCCTTCACATTACATAAATGAACAATTCTTGGATGATACAAATGAAAAGACCTCCTTTCTATATATAGGAGTCTAAGGGGTCATAACATAATAACATAATCAAAGCCGACGTAACAATAATAATGTAAGGGCAGAATAGTAACAATAATGGGCTTCTATGGGGCACAATAGTAATAATATGGGCACTATGTGGGTACATAAATATAATAAGTGGGTTGTACTAATAACAATAAGGGGTTACACTAGTAGTATAGGGGCCTAACATGGATACTAGATTTCACGATAACACAAACCTATGCACTTCTAGAAAATTACCTCACTATAAGGTTCTAATTTTGTAATTATTTTCATCTCCTTTAATAAGATTTTACTTTTGTAATGATTTTCATCTCCTTCCAATTTGAAGTCAAATTGAGGACAATGTTTGTAATTATTTTCATCTCCTTTCATAAGGTTTTACTTTTGTAATGATTTTCATCTCCTTCCAATTTGAAGTCAAATTGAGGACAATGTGATATTGACTACATAAAAACGTGTTTTTTGTGAAAAAATATAGTCAAGTGAAAAAACACTATTTTTTCTACTACAAACCCATGCACTTCTAGAAAATTACCTCACTATAAGGTTCTAATTTTGTAATTATTTTCATCTCCTTTCATAAGGTTGTAATTTTGTAATGATTTTCATCTCCTTCACTTGAAATTGAGGAAAATGAGATATTGACTAAATAAAAAAGTCTATAGTGGCCTACAACCTACCCTTTGACATACATAAAACCTAAACTAAAGTAGTTGTAGAAATGGAAATCTAATGAAGTGATTTTCATAAAACCTAAACTAAAGTAGTTGTAAAAATGGAAATACTATACCCTAATTGCAAGATGTGAAAGTTGCATTGAAGATGTGAAAGTTGCATTGAATGTTGAGCGCAGAGTCAAAATCATCACGAATGGTCATTATTCATATATACTAAGTCAAAATTGTCACGAATGGTCATTATTCATATATACTAAGTCAAAATTGTCACGAATGGTCATTATTCATATATACTAAGTCAAAATTGTAATGATATCGGAGGATGTGAAAGTAAGTTACAAAAAGTAAGTTACAAAATCTCGAATGATCATTATTCATATATACTAAGTCAAAATTGTAATGATACTCATGTGATAAAAAAATAGCAAAAAAGTACTACCCTAAACACTAGAAATTCAAGAAATAGTGATCTAATTAACCTATCCAATGTCTAACCTAATAAAGTGAAAAGGATTTAAGTTTCTTTGTTAACTTTAATTTTTTTATCACTTAATGGAATTGAGTGAAGTGAGCTATTTAACTATTTAACCTATCAAATGCCTAACCTAATCAAGTGAAAATGCACTTTATTTTTTTAAATCAAGTGAATTTTTTAAATCATCATAAGTGAGCGAAGTGAGCTAGTTAACCTATACTGAAAATAGCTACTAGTTCACCTATACTGAAAATAGCTACTAGTTCACCTATACTGAAAATAGCTACTAGTTCACCTATACTGAAAATAGCTACTAGTTCACCTATACTGAAAATAGCTAGTTCACCTATACTGAAAATAGCTAGTTCACCTATACTGAAAATAGCTAGTTCACCTACTGAAAATAGCTATGTTGACCTATAGTTCACCTACTAGTTCACCTATACTGAAAATAGCTAGTTCACCTATACTGAAAATAGCTAGTTCACCTATACTGAAAATAGCTAGTTCACCTATACT
>APFE030758864.1:0-11253 GCA_000404065.3 Pinus taeda | reverse complement strand
TTTTTTTTCTCAAAAACAGTAATTATACATATATTTAGAATGAAAGCACAAGAAATTTGGAATACGTTCCTATATTTTCGTTGATGGAAAACAACATAAATTGTTGGCTTAGGCCAAGGGAATTGAAAAGATTCTAACTCATGATTAGAAACAGCTTAATTTGATATTATGTTTATTACTTTAAAAAAATTATATAAACTTAAATGTATTTGCACATAGAGGTATTTATGACACAATAAAAGGGAGATGTTGCAGTGTAGCATTACAAGGGTCATTAGCTATAAAATTAAATTCAAACAAATAATGTCCACTCCATTATGGAGATAAATATCGTAAAGAAGCCTTAAATAATATGTTTAATAGAGTTTAATTAAAAAATATAAGATTAATTAATGAAATAATAATAAGATATAAATTAACTAATTTCATTTATTTATTAAAAAAAATTGAACATAATTATTCATTAAAAATAATTTAAATATTTATATTTCATTTTAATAAATATAATGGTTATTTTTTATTTAAAATAGTTAATTATCTAGTTTTAGAGTTATAATTAACATCACATTGTGTATGAGATCTTTTTGTTATGAGAAGAGGACTCGCCTATATGTTATATAAGCCACTTATTTGGGCAAGGGGACCCCCTTATTACTAAGTTTACAAAAGCATGCATATTCTACTCCTTAACCTGTGACCTCTTTTTCTTTTTTTTTTTTTATTTTTTTTTTTTTTTTTTTTTTTTTTTTTTTTTTTTTTTTTTTATTCTTTTTTTTTTTTTTTTTTTTTTTATTGATTATATGTCTATTATGCTATAGCTTTTAATATATATTAAAAATTAAATTTAATTGTTTCCATATACTATGTATTTTATTGAAAATTTTTATATAATTATTTTTATATTTATATATATACTATGTATATATAATATATATATATAATGTTAATTTATATAAATATAAATTAATCGAAAGAATTAGTATAAATTCACAATTCATATGTTAAGAGAGATCAAATTTACATTTTAAGTTTTGCACTAAAAATAATTCACACATACAAAGTTTTGATCTTTTTGCAAGTTTGTAAAAAGTTAATATAAAACTATGCTAATTGTGTCAAGAGGCCCTTTAGAGCTCAGTATAGGAGTGATATGTAGGTGTCATGTAAGAAAGTGTGTAAACATTTTTACATGTCGGCTTCATATGTTGAATTTATATTAATATGTCCAAAATACCTAAACTATTGGTAAACATTTACATGTGGGTTAAAAGTAATATAAAGCCCAATATGGGGGAGATGTGGTAGTGTATGTAATAAAAATAATAAAATTTAGTTTGTTACATTGTAATTTTGTTGTTATTAATAGAATTACGAAAAAATAAATAAATAAAATAAAATCATAATATACATATTACATTAAAATATAAAACTTATAAGTAGCAGCAATAGGTAAAGATTCATTTTACCTTATAAAATAGAATAATGATTATGTAACCATATTTACATTTAATTATTAAGCATATAAAAACATTATTACATACAATAACTTACAATATAACAATGTGTTTAATCATGGATTTTTTCAATGACCTGAAGGAAAAATACTTGCAGATGCACATCGAGATGGGGGATGGGGGATGACGGAAGGTACGACGTGACTGAGGTTGGTATAATCACCTTTCAGAGGAAGTTGGGCTCCCCTCTCAGGCTCAAGGATGTCATGTTTGTTCCGAGCCTAAAGAAAAATCTCATCTCTGTTGCAATTTTGGAAGACTATGGTTATCTTGTGATCTTCAATAAAGGAAATGCATTCATGAGACACATAGCTATGGGTGATCTGAAATGATCATATGTTAAACTGAAGTAGAATTGATTAATGCTAACAGTGAACTAAATGTTAAATTAAAGTCCTTTAGTCATGAGAATCGATTAGAAAGGAATGACTTTACAACAGATGAGAAACATAAGCAATATGTAAACATAAGTGAAAAACATAGTGATACCAGACAACAAGATTGATTACGGAGTTCATCCCTGATGGACTACATCTTCGGGTCCGCTTTCAAGATGGGCGACCGCTTTATTAGGATTGAACCTGAGGAGGTCGATTACACAACAAATTAACTAGACTGATTGTCCATGCAGGAACTTCTGGTCACTGTCACAAGAAAGCTCTATGAATTATCTTTCCAACGCCTGTCTCAGTTCCCAATTCCGAATCCTGATGCTCCTGTTACACTAAAAACAAAACAACCTATATCCTCCAAAATCTGCATACAAAACTCAAAACCACTCTTCCTTCTCTTCAAAGCACCAAACTGCCTTTATAACCCTCCAGATGCATTCGAACTCCCTCATGTAGAGTTTAGGAATGAACCAAATGCTCCTTAGGGTTAATTTAGGGTTTTTGGTTATTGCGTTAATGTCAAATGTGACATTCACCACTTGTTTTAATTAATTTAACAAAAGTTGCAACTGAAAACCCACTTTAGAACTTTAGTTTAGCCCAAATCCGTTAGCGGCTAGCTATTCGGGTGGAGGAAGCGCAGACAATGCATGTGATTAAGTGAGATAGACTATTTGTGGTAACCTCCAGGCTGACGGTTTGGGTGACTCACCCTGACTGTTCTCATGCGCGGTGACGGTTGGCGGATATTCTGACGGTTCCAATGTGGTCTCCCCACCATGGTTTGTAGAGTTGTTCACTTGTCAGAGCTAACCCTGACCGCAATTGTCAACCCAAATGGTAGAGATTAACCTTCTATTTGCGCAGTCTGCCACCTTGTGTTCACACGCTCACGGTCCTGACATGGTCTAAACCTACGGTTAGGGAATTGTGGGTGCTTTATATGGTTTTGTAATGTTTTACAATGTAAATTTTGCAATATGGTCTGAGACTTAGGTTTTTTATGGTTTTAATAATGTTTTAAGTCATAGGTTTAGTACTAGGGTTTGACACCATAGCTTAGTGTTAGGACTTTAGCATAAGTTTTAGTCACATAGGTTTATGTAAAGATTTTAGGTCTATTTTTAGAACTAGTACTTAGGTTAATGCATCTCTTTGTTTTAGATACAAAAACCCATGTACATAAAATTTTCACAATGTGACATAACCCCACATGACGATACATGTTCCCTCTTTGACAACCAAACCCCGACGAAACTGACGACACCCACATGTCGACAACCAGGTATAAAACCATATCATCATGAAAACCAACACTGGACAACCATAACATTACTATCGAAGTTGAAGATACTAGACACTGAAGGCGGACAACGAAACCGACGAAGCTGATAAAGTTCAAGACCTTAGCGACCAATGATCATTTGACAATCACTTCGATGTTGAACCACTGAAGACTCCACTCATGTTGGACTGGCAAGATCCTCTTGGATCAATCCTCTCCAGTTGAAATCTTTTGGACCACAAAAGTTTGACTAGACAGATAGCAGATGAGGGTAGAGCTCCCTCACTTTCCACCTTGCCCTGATGATTTACCAATACATTCGATCAACCACCTGAAAGTGATGACCCTGATGATGTTGATCATGACACATTTTGATTCTGTGAACTATTCCATCCATCTACAGTATGCACAACTTGCAAAGATGGTCAAACAACCTATTATGAACATGGAAATTGACTTCTTTCCACGAAGTACAATGAATTAGTGATTCGTAAACATCTTTGAAAACAGTCTCTACAGGATATTGTTCAATACTATTGACATGTATTAACAATCTATATTGCTGAATGACAGAGACAATCAAAGACATTTTTGACATCAAACTAGCTACTTGACTTGAGATACTTTCCTGATTCCTGATTACTAAGTAAACTTGTTGCAATAAACCCATTAAATTGCAATGTGAAAACTACTGCAACTTAGTTTGATTTTGAAATTATTGAAATGTCGGATGATTTATTTGAATCATTGTTTCTTCATTCATTAAATGATGTTTCCATTGATTAGCACTTTCCCTTGATGCATATGTTTCCCTTAGATGTATTGGATCACTTTGACACTGCTTTAGAAAATGATGCCAGCAAGTTGACATCCCTTCATATATAAGCAACTATCGGAACCTTTTATGTGTGCTCCTTCCTTAAACAACCTGGGACCTCACATCTTTCATTCATATACAACTATCGGACCTAGGACTTATGGTTATGTCCACACATCTCTATCGGAAGCTTTATAGATGCACTTTTACATTAAAAACCTCGGCTATAAAACTTTATTGAATACAAAGGATTACATGGGGAAACCCGCTCCGAAAATCATAAGCCGGACTTCAAAATACATACACCTGCATCTAAAGATCTCTCGGGTCTGATCATCTCCTTTTCCATATGCTTTATTGCATTTCCTCTGATCTCTACATTACACAAAAACACATGGAAAAACCGTTCAAAAGCTTAGGGTCGGATCTTAAAAATATTACACCTGCATCTATAAACTTTCGGGTCTGCTACGCTGCTCCTTTACACTCCCGATCCCCGATTACTCCGATCTCTGATCTCCAATTGGAGCTCTATCGCTATCGACATATGCAATCAGCCATCGCTATCACATATCACTATCGGCATTCCACTACACCATCCATCGGCCCTTCAACTTTGCAATATGCGATCAATTATCCATTGTTCGATCCAACAATCCACACTTCATCGCATTATCACAATCGGCGTTGACAAGTGGTTAGGGCCTGGTTCATTCACACAGACTTCCACCGATGCGGATATTTTTTCCGATGTGCATCCGCTTTGCCCGATTAGATTCTAGTATGTTGATCTTAGACATCCAACCGCCATTGTTCCTTCTCACATCTATGTCCTCTTGTCTTGATCTCGCTTGGTTTTAATGAAATCTACGTTGAACCGATTCTTCTCTATACTCTATTTCCACGCATGACTTTCATATATAACAGTAAGCTATGATATATTTGAAACGCTCAGCTATATTTATAACAATAAGGGCCCAATTATGCTTTATTGTTGTGATTCATAACTTAAGGAATAAAACAGAGAAGAATGCTTCAGTTGTTCCGCAGGCAACAATATATATAGAGACTAGCGAAGGATTTCAATAGAAACGGTCCATTAACACACAGTGAACCATTTGTTCAATATAATAAAGTTCTACAAAGTCTCGACCCTCTGGCTCGATTACATTGATAAAAGGCTTTGTTTCAATCTTGAAATCCTCGCTCCCTCCTTTATGGCTTCTCTCAAATCTCTAGCTAACCTATCTAACCTCTCTATCCTTTCTCTCGCTACCCTATCCAACCTCTGAATTATACAAAAAGATCACAATTTATACAAAAGTGGATTCATGATTCAATTCTGGTTTAGATCCAGAAATCTCTCAGTCCCTCCTAAAGAACCTCTTCAACTCCACTCTTTTCTAAACAAATGCTAAATCAAGCTTTTAAATTTCTCATATTCTATTCAAACCAAATAAATCTAACTGTTTGCCCTAATCTCCACATAGGGATGATCAATCAGCCACTATGCCCTTTTCTCATATTTTTCAATAAATAAACCACTCTCATACATTTAAATAAATAAAATTAACTAATCTCTTGTCTTCCAACCCCTTGTTAGTCACAACATGTGATTATTCCATCACATTGCTGACTAGGCCTGAATGCTCCTGCATCAGACAAGGATTTGATATGAAAACAAATGGGCTTCCCTTTCCACTTGAAAAGAGGCTTCCAAATTGTTTGAAACACGAGATGGTGACATGATACAAGATACATTTAACATTGACTTTCCCCAATACTGACTTGCATCCCTGTAACTGATAACTTCCAAACTTGGACTGAATTGATTCATTCTGACATTCGGAAGAGAAGATTTGGACATCAACTGTAACTCATGTTGTATTCCCTGCTTATGAGTAAGATGTTTGGGTTCTTTAAATAGAATTGAAAAAGTTTCTACCTCTTTGATAAAATTATCTTTAAGTTGAGACTCATAACATGAACAAACATCATGTCGATTCTTATGTTGCTCCTTTACACACATGATTACAAATCTCTTATTTGAACTTATTAATCGCTTCATCTAATTAGAAACAACTAAATTCAAGTGATTTTTACTTTGATGTGCCCTAGCAATAAATTCAACCCCATCTTTCTTAAGGTGATATTTATGCTCTTTCCTATAAAACATTGCATCACGATCATAAAGAACAGGGCTTCCTAAGACAACTCCACATATGTCTACTGGAACCACATCTAATTCCACTTCATCAATGTAATTAGCTGTAATGGCAAATCTTAATCGACATTGTTTTGTGACTTTTATCTGAGTTTATTTATTTAGCCATCCTAATGGGTGAGGTCTTGGATGATTCCATGTCTCCAAACCCAAGTTCTTAACTAAATATTCAGATATTAAATTGGCCTGTGATCCACTGTCAAACATTGTATCTATTTTTGTGTGCTTAGAAGTTATCCTTATGTTAAATAATTCAACTCTTTTATCCTCATTTGAAGGATTTATGTTTGATGAAGATGCAATAGTATTCGAACTTTAACCAATGTCAGAAGTTTTACCTGTCGAAACTATGGCAGTTATCCTCCTTTCATCACCTGAATTGAAACCTAGATCTTGTTGGATTGCTGCAATTGCTTTCTTTTCATCCTTCTCCTTAAGGAACCTTTTGGGCTTAAGTTCCGGATGAAGTTTCCAACACCTAGATTCATCATGACCGATTCTCTGGCAATGAGAACAAGTAGGTGTTTCCTTCTAAGCTATCGTTGATTTCTTTCTCTTCGAATTTTTCTTCCCTTTACTGCCATTGGAATCCTTGATTTCCAACTCTTTGGATGATTGTAGTGAAAACTTGAATGGTCTGCGACCTGATTCAATATCTATGGCTTGAACGCACACTTCATCAAAATCATTAGGATTAAACATCAATAATGTATGATGCAAATATGAATGTAAACTGCCAATGTATTCTAATAAAGTTTCACATGTATCCAATGAAATACCAAGCGCCAATGCTTTCTTTATGAACTCTTGAGTAAAATCCTGAACACTTTTCCCTTTACCTTGCCGCAAGTGCTACCAATCAATAACAATTTGTTGCATGTATCCTAAAGGATAAAATTGTTTCCTAAGAGCTTTTAAAAACTTAGACCATGAAGAGATGACTTTAACTTCCCGCTTTACATCTAGTTGAGTTTTACTTTCCCACCAAATTAAATTTGTTCCCCCCATTTTAAGTGTAGCTAACTGAATTTTCATTTTATCATCAGAAATGTTCTGAATACAACAATACACTTCTAACTGCGTAATCCAGTTATCGAGCTTTTCGGGATTCATTTCGCCATCATAAATAAGTAACTCAAATTTTACATTAAGTTTCAAAAGAGATGTTTTCTTAGGTTTAATTTCTATTTCATATTCTGCACTGGAAGAAGAAGAAGAAGATGATGATGATGGAGATGATGGAGGTGAAGGAGGTTTACCAGCCTTGCCTTTACCTTTGTCCTTCTTTGAAGTCTTTAAAGAAGAAGCTGCATCTCTCACCTTCTTATCTTCGTAAAATTCTCCCAACATCTGCTGCATACTCAAGAATGCTTGTTGAAATTGTTCCTCGCTCATCTTAGTTTCTAGATTTTCACCTGCATCAGATCCTATCATGGTCCTCTTATGAGTGACTCTTTGCTTTCCAATCTTTGAATCAATCTCCTCGAGGATTCCCTCCACGTTGCGACTTTGACCTATTTAACATTCACTGGCAAATTCTACAAACGCAACCTGCTCTAATACCAAATTATGTGATGTAAAATTATCATATGTTAAACTGAAGTATAATTAATTAATGCCAACAGTGAACTGAATGTTAACTTAAAGTGCTTTAACCATGAGAATCGATTGAAAAGGAAAGACTTCACGACAGATGAGAAACATAAGAAAGATGTAAACATAAGTGAAAAACAATAAAAAACACAGTGATACCAGACAACAAGATTGATTATGAAGTTCATCCCTGATGGACTATGTCTTCGGGTCCGCTTTCAAGATGGGCGATCGCTTTATTAGGATTAAATCTGAGGGGGTCAATAACACAGAAAATTAACCAGATTGATCGTGTATGTAGGCACTTCTAGTCACTGTCACAAGAAAGCTCTATGAATTATCTTTCCAACGCCTATCTCGGTTCCTAATTCTGACTCCTGATGCTCATGTTACACTGAAAACAAAACAGCCTATATCCTCCAGAATCTGCATACAAAACTCAAAACCACTCTTCCTTATCTTCAAAGCACCAAACTGCCTTTATAACCCTCCAAATGCATTCAAACTCCCTCTTGCAGAGTTTAGGAATGAAACAGCTGCTCCTTAGGGTTAATTTAGGGTTTTTGGTTATTGAGTTAATGTCAAATGTGACATTCACCACTTGTTTTAATTAATTTAACAAAAACTGCAACTGAAAACCCACTTTAGAACTTTAATTTAGCCCGAACCTGTTAGCGGCTAGCTAACCAGACGGAGGAAGCGCAAACAACGCATGTGATTAGGTGAGATAGACTGATTGTGGTAACCTCCAGGCCGACGATTCTAGTGACTCACCTTGACTGTTCTCATGCGTGATGACAATTGGCGGATATTCAGGAGGTTCCGACACGGTCTCCCCACCATGGTTTGCAGAGTTGTTCACATGTCAGATAACCCTGACCACAACTATCAACCCAAATGGTGGAGACTAACCTTCTGTCTGTGTGGTCTGCCACCTTATGTTCACACGCTTGCGGTTTCGACGCGGTCTAAACATGTGGTTAGGGACTTGTGGGTGTTTTATATGGTTTTGTAATGTTTTACAATGTAAAGTATGCAATATGATCCAAGACATAGGTTTTTTAGGGTTTTAATAATGTTTTATGTCATATGTTTAGTACTAGGGTTTGACACCATCGCTTAGTGTTAGGACTTTAGCATAGGTTTTAGTCACATAGGTTTAAGTAAATATTTTAGGTCTATTTTTAGAACTTAAAGCATCTCTTTGGTTTAGATACAAAAACCCATGTACATCAGATTGTCACAATGTGACATAACCCCACATGACGATACATATTCCCTCTTTGACAACCAAACCCCGACGACACGCACATCTCGACAACCAGGTATAAAACCATATCATCATGATAACCAACACTGGACAACCATAACATTACCGTTGAAGCTGAAGATACCGGACATTGAAGGCTGACAACGAAATTGGCGAAACTAATAAAGTTCAAGACCTCATCGACCAGTGATCATTTGGTGATCACTTCGATGTTGAACACTGAAGGCTCTGCTCATTCTAGACTGACAAGATCCTCCTGGATCAATGGGAAAGGTGAAGCATATCAGGGTTTGTGTGAATAACTTGTATAAGATAGATGTGGAAGACTATGTTGCATTAAGCACAAAGGTGGAGAAGGTGTAGAGCCACGATGTCGATGAACTTTGGCACAAAATACTTGGTCATTTGCATCGTGGCACCCTAAAGAGTATGCAGCAGACAACCACAGGCCTCCCCAAAGGAGCACTTGAGCAGCAGGATGTATGGAAAGGATGTACTTTGGGGAACTACACAAAATCCACATTACATGATCAGGACAACAAAGCACATGCAGTCCTTAAAAGGACCCACTCTAATGTCTGTGGACCTTTCTTGACATCCTCCACTACCAGACACAAATATTTTGTCATTTTTATTGATGACTTCTCACGGAAGTGTTAGATCTTCTTCATGCGGAAGAAAGATGAGACATTCTCCAAGTTTATAGAATTCAAGGCAATGGTTGAGAGAGAAATTGACAAGAAGGTGAAGGATCTCAGGAGCGATAATGGAGGTGAGTACGTGTCGAAAAAATTTAAAAATTTATGTGCAGAAGAAAGCATTCTATGAGAGTTGATATCACCCCACAACCCACAGCAGAATGAGGTGGCTAAGAGAAAGAACTGTAGCATTGTGGGATCAACGACGGTGATGTTGCAAGACCAAGGCCTACCTCTACACTTGTGGCTCGAGGTAGAGGTAGGAAACACAATAGTATATTTGTAGAACCAAAGTTCTCATAGGATTCTCGATGTGATTACACCAGAGGAGGCTTTCTTGAGGAGAAAGTCGGATGTGTCACACTTCGGGATTTTTGGAGCCTTTATTTGTTGCCATGTCTCCAAAGAATCAAGGAAGAAGCTAGATTCAACAAAAAAATTGGGGTTATTTGTGGGTTACACAGAAACTTCCCACAACTGCTATGTGTACATTCCATCCCTCAGAATGACAGTTATGCAAAGGGATGCAAATTTTAATGAGGAGAAAGAAATGTGGTGCTCTATTGAGAGGGAGCTACAGATCCCACCAGAGGAGGAGCTTATAGCTCCAAAGGAGGAACCTCAGTAAGTTATGGAGAAGCCACAAATTGAGGAGCAAAGAGTGGAGACAACCACTCAAGCAGAACCATTTAGAGAAGGCACGGAAATAACCAAGGAAGCTGAGATTTGTGTGCAAGATGCGAGGGAGAATGTGGATGCTCCTTCAAATTCGTGCAAGAAGAGAAAGTAACATGATCGGTACGCTGGCTACATGGCTCTAATGACTGAGCTTGTAGAGACTGAGCCATCCTCTTTCGAGGAAGCAGTAGAGCAACCTGTATGGGTTGATGCAATGGTGGAGGAATACAAATCCATTGTAAAGAACAATGTTTGGGAAGTGGTCTCAAGACCAGCAGATAAATCAGTAGTGGGTTCAAGATGTATCTTCAAGGTGAAGTAGGTAACATACAAAAGCATAGAGAAGTATAAGGCCAGATTTGTGGCCAAGGGATATTATCAAGTTGAAGGAATTGATTATGAGGATACCTTTGCTCTTGTAGCAACGTACTCATCCATTAGATCAATTCTTGCTCTAGTTGCACAGATGGGGTGGAAGATCCACCATATGGATGTAAAAACAACATTTCGCAATGGGGTTATTGAGAAGGGGGTGTACATTGAGAAACTAGAAGGCTTTGAGACTTTTGATCGAGAGTCTCATGTGTGTAGACTCAAGCGAGCATTCTATGGTCTCAAACAAGCACCCCGTGCTTGGTACACCAGGATCGATAACTATCTCACCGGTTTGGGCTTCACCAAAAGTGAGGCAGATGTAAACCTTTATAATCTCTTGGTAGAAGGTAAATTGCTTATTATTGTCTTATATTTTGATGATTTGATTAGCTGATCAGATCTTGCAA
>APFE030758862.1:93725-106770 GCA_000404065.3 Pinus taeda | reverse complement strand
AAACATTGCATTATGTAGTATCTTATCATGAACATGCAAGCTGACATAGAAAGGTAAGATCCTTGTAACTGCTGTCTTTCCATCAACCTCTGGACCGAAAAGAAATTCTGGGGTGTCATCCAACACATTGACATTATCTTTATTACGAGTAAGTTGAAGGGACTTTTTGATTTGTTGTTTGTAAATGTCATGCTTGGCTAGTTCTGAAAGAGGAATAACTATCTTCAATTTGCCAATTTCAGCTTCTAAGTCAAAGGGTATTTCAGATTGGATCTTGGTATTGTGGGTGACAACCTTTTCCTTGTTTATTAAGTTTTTTTCTTGATTCTTATATTGATCTTGAGGCTTGTCCTTTTTACTCAACTCTTGAGGAGTATTACTTGGATTATGTTGCAAAGGTGATGCAGCCATTGGCTGTTGTTTTGAGGGAAATGGTACAGTAACTTCTTCAACGTTTACTTCATTTGTAACTGAATCAGTTGTGTCAGGTGGCTCTGTGACTATGTCTCTTTTGGGCTGTAGGCTATCCTTTGTCTTTTCAGGTTGTGTTACATTTACAGTTCTGCTTCTTAGCTTGTATTGCTTATGAACTTCATAAACAACTGTATCATAACCTTGCTTAAAGTTAAATGACTCACCTGACTTGGTTTGGAACAGCTTAATGTCATCATCCTTATGATCTTCTTGACTAAGAAAAACTTGTTTCTCATCATTCAGGCCCATCAGGTTAATGTGGGTGTCATCTACTTGCTCATTTGAAGTGGATGCTTCAGTATAGTTTTCTTGGAACGAAGGTCTTATCTCTGGATCAGAACTGGCCTTGCCAATGTTTGGGTTTTGATTTCTCCTAAAATTGGGATTCCTGATAGGGTTATTTTGTGGTGCTTCCCATGATGACTCTCTCTCAACTGATTCTACCCTATCACCCAACCTCTTCATACCAGTGAGTATTGCATCCAGTTTCTGATCAAAGGTTGAGGGTTCTTCTTTGAAGGTGGTTCTCTTTTCCAATCTTGCCCTGTTTCTTTTGGCAATTAGGTTAGCCTCTACTGTGACAACAACTTTTTGGGCATGTTCAAGGGTTTCAGGGGCTCTTTCCTTTAATTGATATGCCATATCAGGGTCAAAACCATCAGGAAATTTGTACAAAGCTAAATCAGGAGGAGGTCTTAGATTCTGTGGTATTGCGTTATATACATTGTTGAATCTTGCACAATACTCCAAAATGGTCTCTTGAGGACCTCGTTTGATTGTATCATATTCACCTAGTATGTGCAAGGGATCTTTCTTTTTCTCCCATCTGTTAGTAAAGGCTTGATAAAGCTCATCAGGAGTTGTTATGGTATTTACAGCAAGTGATCTAAACCAGGTTCTTACATCACCTGTCAGGCTCTGAACAAAAATTCTGATTCTCACACTGTCATCATCAATTTCATAGTTCTCAAAATGATCTTACATCCTTCTGGCATGCTGAATAGCTGTGAAAGGGCCAGTGGAATCATGAGATTTTGGATTGGTAGTCATGAGGTAGGGTTGCAGCATTAGCAGGTAACTACAGGGGCGCATATCTATTAGCCATATTTGCAGGGTTTATAGGATTAACAGGGATAAACGGGACAACAGGGGTAATAGGTACGACAGAAACTAAAGTGTTGGTCAAGGGAATATGTGTAGTGGAAGAAGGTGTGAAAGGATGGCTTTGAGATGTAGATGGTGAACTAGGGGAACCAGGGGTAGACTAGAATAGAACCTTGATTGGAGTGGGAACAGGGTTAGGGTAAACTGCCTCCAGACTCAAATCAGTAGGAGTTTCCTGCCTTTGCTGCTTCCTAATGTTTTTAGGGATTGTGTTAGGGTTTTCAAAAACAGTTGGTGGATTAGGGTCAGGATTTGACCTTGTATACCGTTGATTCTTCTTGGGAGCCAGCTTCTGAACTTGGTTTTTGAGTATTTTTTAGAATTTTCTTGTATCTGCAAGGACCAGACAAGATTTTGGAATGGCTGTGTATATCTCAAAGCTAGCATGAAGATAGACTGAAGCAGCTTTTATGTAAACTTGTTAATGTAAAACAGAAACAGTTTTGAAGGCTTCTTGGCTGACATTCAGGCTTCACCTGTAGCTTTAGGAAATATACAGCATCTAGAAAATCCTGAGGAAGTCCCCAGTTGAGTCGCCATTTATGTTAACACCCAGGTTGTTCCCTATGACTCCCAAGGGAATACGGCCGAGGTAACCACTAACCAAGCTTTGGATTATAGGTCCTAGCCTACCTATAATCAGAGAGGGCTCTCTCTTTAAGTTTTGACTATGTTTTGTGAATATTTTAGGCTAGCTATATGTTTCAGTTTTTGTTTGAGACTTTGGTTGTGAACTGTTGTTGTGAGAAGGGCGTGAAATATGTGAAAGATGCTAGTCCATTGGGCATATGGAGTCAAAAATCTGAGACAGTCCTGGTGCCTGTGATGGAGAAAGTTTTACTGCAAGGCTAGATGGCTATTCTTAATGTAAAATCTAATTAGTGAGTGAAACAATGGGAAATGGACTTACAGATAGTGTGATAACAATTTGAATTACAATTTCTACTTAGTAGCATACATGAATTACTAAATAGTAACTGTGAAAATATTCAGGATTTATTGGAGCAGTTAAGAATTCCAATTAAACAGCTGAAGTCATAGAAAACATTTATAGTGAAGATAGACTGAGATCAGGGTGTCTCCATGGACAAATCCTGAGCTATTCTTTTTCTTTCTTCCTAGTATTTAGAACAACATATGAGAGATGTGAGCTTAAACAAATAACAAAACATTAACAGATATAGAGAACACTTATTATATTAAGCCATAGCACTAGAATCTTGTATCATTCAATGGTTCCAAGACAGCATGCATCAGTAAGACCCAATTCCTGTAACTCCAAGCTTTATTTATATCATCCTTTCAGAAATTACAGCTGAGTTCTCCTTTTTTCACCAGAAAACAACAACAACCCCCCTACAAGCTTATGCAAGGGGGAATATATAAAATCGGTTTTACAAAATATCTGAACGCTGAGTCATTTGATAGATTAAATATGCTCACCAACTTTACAAAATAGCAGATAAGGAAGTTATTGCTACCCTAAATGTAAGATAAATAGTCTTTAATTCTGTCAGAACTCTTCTTGACCTTTGGAGGACACTGAGTCGGTTGAGCATTCTGCATTAATGATGAATGATGTGTCTTTATACTTTGTCATGCTGTAGCTTTCTTGGCCCTGTTACCTATAGCTGTCAGTGTTGCTTTTAGTGGTCGAATCTTCCTGCTGAGTTGGCTCATTCCACTTTTGTCCAGTCATAGTGTATGCATCATATTTTCTGAATATGATGACTTATGTTTTTTTATGACAAAACTTTGATGAAAACCTCCTGTTTACAGTAAAAACTGTATCATTCTGGTCCACCACTCCTGTGTAGGCAATTGATGCCTCAAAATTGCATCTAAGGTTTCATCTGCCTCTGTGTATTTGTAGAAGTTTGGAGGCAGTTCAAACAAATGTATGATCTCATTCATAAAAAAAAATAAGTTCTTTATTCTGTCATAGAGACTTTGCCCAGATGCTGGCCCTGTTACCTCTGAAGTGCTTGATCCTTGACTGATCTGGTTGGTGGCAAATGTGTTCACCCTTTTTGCATAAATCTCATGTGATAGCAGTCTTCCTGCACTGTTCAACAAGCTAGGAAGACCTCTGCCCTGTAATGCTGCAAACTTGTCCATGAATCTGTTGACTTCTGTTTGCATGTCCTAGCTTCTTCTATCCAATGTCTGCACCAGGCTTTTCAATGTGAGGACCCTCTTTATCAGCTGGATGGTTTCAGTTCTATTTGAGATTCTTATTGCTGCCAGCTGAGGACTTGTCCGGTTATTAAGCACATTGATCATTCTGTTGGCTATCTTAGGCATACTGCCTAGATATGCCCTTGCTCTATGGACTTCCTTCTGTGCTTTGCCTATGATCTCCATTTGCTCATGGATAGTCTCAATATATTGCCACTGATCCATTATTGACTGGCCAATGTGGGTCCACAAAACTGTCTTGACCTCAGCCACCACTTTGTCAAGGGTGAGCTCTTTCTCCAGCTCCTTTATCTTTTCTTTGAGAGCTTTTATTTCTCTCCCTTTTTCAGCTACATTCTGCTTGGATTTGTCATATTTTTCATTCAGCTTAGCTAAATTCTCCTTGGCTCCATTTAGCTCTGTCATCTCGGCTTCTAGGACCTTGATTTCACTCATCAACTTCTGCATGTCAAGGCTAGGAGCCTGCTCTGAGATTGGTGCTAGTGCTGATGTTGATGTTGATGGAGCTGTCTGCTCTGTGGGAGGAGCAGTAGTCTGTCGGGGCTCCTCAAGTTTTATGATCTCTGGAGGGGGCTGAGAAGTTTGACCTCCTTCTTTCTTTTGTAGGGTTTCCTGCAATGCAGCCTCTGTGTCCTCCAGCTTCCCTTCTGTTTGCACTAGCTGTTTGTGCAGTGCTACCAGCAATGTTGCTACCTCCTGGTCTTGTCTTTGTTGGGAAACCTCTTCTGTTTGAGGGTGAATGGTTGTTGGGAGCTTAATCTTCTTTCTTAGAGCTGCAAGGTCTGCATCTCTTATTTTTAGCAGCGTTTGTATAGCCTTTGGATCCTTTGGGTCATGCCCAAGCTCTATGATTATGTCCTCCAAAGACCTGATCCTGTTGTCTTTGGCCTGAGAGGATGCCTTCTCCAACTCAAGTTGGGCAGCTGTATTGTTTAGGCTATTTTCCAACCTATTAGCCAACAATGTTTTATCTGCCAGTGTTGAATAGACCATCTCACCCGTTTGCTTGTGAAGTTCTATTTGGTCCATAGGGTGGATGTCCTTGGCAAGAACGTCAAGGTTGGTTCTTATATAGTCTGCAGCTGACTGTGGCTGCAGCATGATGGGCATGAAATGACTCATGGTCATTTTCCCTTCTGTTATGTCATAGGCTGACATAAGCCTCTATCGATTGGTAGGGGCCATCTTAAGCAACTGGTTGTAGATTTGGAGCATGAGTGGCTCATTTCTCCTTTTAATATCAATGAATTGTTGCTTGATGCCTGTCTCTGCTCTCCTTTGCTGACTTGAGGAGCTGACCTCTCCTCCAAGGGTTGTTTCTTGTTCCTGCTGAAAGGAACTGGTAGATGCCTCCAAGCTCAGTGGGCCCATGCCCAATGATTTCCCCATAGGCATTTCTTCCTCGGAGAGGGGATTCAATCTCTGCCTTTTCTCCCCTTGATTTGTGGATGTGGTGAGGGGAGTCTCCTGCTCTCTATCCCTCTTCTTCCCTTTTCTCTTTCTGTGAGTATCAAGCACTGAGGCCTCCACTCGTCCTTCTTGCATAGGAGCATATCGCTCTTGGCCTGTTCTCAGTAGGTGTTGGGCTTCAGTGTTTGTTCTTCGTATGACCCTCTTTTTGCCCTTTTCTTACATGTTCTGCCTACTTTCGTGTGTGTTCTTCATAGAGGTGGTGTTCCTGCTCCAACTGCTGGCCTTTTCCTTGCTTGATTCCTGTGGGCAGTTCGCTGCTTGCTGCTAGGCCTGTAGAAGATGAGCAGCTGCTCCAAATTGCCTTGATGGAAGAAACCTGCCACAAGTTTCCAAGTCAGCCTCTTTCTCAATATTCTTTGCTTCTCTTTGTAGCATTTCTCCTACCAATTGGCTCTTCTAGAGTGCCCTCTTTCCAGCTTAAAGAATTGGCATACTGCTCAATATGAGGCAGTCTCACGTGAGCGTAGCCACCCAATTTGTATTTTACCCTCCTAAGGGAATTGAAATGATTAGGGTCATAAGGCACCCATTTGAAACTGGTTTGCAATTTGAGGGTCTCTAGGATCATATCAGCTTCCTTCCATCCTTCCTCCCTTTTATTGTATAGAAATGGGCCTAGCTAATTTCTCACTTTTAGTTGCACCTTCTTGTTTTTACTTTGGAAATGGACAAAGTCTGCATTTCCAAACTGCCTAAAATACTCTAGGGCAAAAAGTCTGATGGGGACATATCTTGGTAGCCTATAAGGGTTCAACTCACAGCCATATATTCTGATTACTGTATGGTTTTTGTAAAAGTACCAATCACCAATGCTGTAGGCCTTTGAGAGGTGAAGAATCCTCTGCATCTCCTCTATCAATCTGGGAGGAGGGACACCCAATAACAAGGTCATAGCTGGATGGATAAAAAGGTCTATTAATTCACCGTAGGTGTAAGGTGAATAAGATATATGATGAAAGACTGAAGACCAAAACACTACAGACCTTGAGTTTCCCTAGGCATTTAGCTTCTTGAGAGGAACCGGGAAGGCATCATGCTGATAAAATAGGAATAAGTGATAGATGTACCTAGTGTATTTAAACACCTTTTCCCTTTCTAGATTCATCAATTGTTCATGAATCTTATTGGCAATGTATGTAGCAAAATCATAGTGCACAACAAGAGGCATTCGAGGGGAGAATATGGACAGAATGGCCATAATGGTTTCATCAACATCCTCATATGTCCCATAACGCAGGATGTAACTGATCAAATCTACAAGCATTTTGCCCAGCTCATTGAGATATTGATATGCTATAGGAAGGGTGGTGTTCATAGCTTCAAATTTTGGCTGAATAAACAACTGATTAATCTTGATAATCTAAGCACTGGAAAGCTTGCCCCCTCTCTTTATCAAGTCATTGATGGAGAGAGGAGTTAGGGGCTTTGCGGTGTGAAAGTGCAACATCTCATTAATGGCCTCAGGGGTGATATGGAACAATACTGAGCCTGAGGGGCTGAGAACAGCTCTCTGACATGGGTCATAGCTGGAACGACATTGATTTATCAAGTCTGGGAGGACATTGACTTGAGGGAGATTGTAAATGGGCAGGTTGGAGTCCCAAATCCCTAAGATATCAGCTCCACTGAGATATTGGGATTTTAACTCATTCAGTAGGTGAATATTGAATTTGGAAGTCATGGCAGTTGAGTCTAGCATCTGGTAATCTCTATCACCGAGGGCCTTCCACTCTAGCTCTCTGTGTGGTGCATTCAGAGGTTGAACATTCAGGGCTATTGGTGTTTCCATGGTTAAGTAGTACCTGTGACTTGTACTAGAACTGGTTTCGGTGAGCAGAACAACACAGAGGGGTATTTTTGCAAAAGTAGGGCAAATTGTAATGGAAAATGAGGTAAACTGTGGTGAAAGTAGTGTAAAATGTTCAAAAGAGAGTGAATTGAGCAACTGCAAGGACTAGCAACACTGTTTTTCCGGTGAATTAGTGCAGCTCAGGTTTTCAGTCCACGAATGTGCGGACAGATTGTGAATTTAGGAAAATGTGACTATATGTGGGTTCAGCAGGTGAATTTCAACCCTACAACTGAAAAGGAATGCTGGTTTACCAGGAATTTGCTGCTAAATACAGGTTGCCTTACTCTTTTTAATTCAGTTCTGGAGAATTATGGACATAAACAAGCTCTGAGGGGATGCTTTGGGTAAATACCTAGTGAATTGCCAGCAATGGTCACAAATGCAGGCGGGTTGGAGGCGGCAGCGTTCTTCGGTCGATTTCTGCAGGTTGGTGATAGGTGGTCGTAACTTGCATGCAGAGGTGAGCAACAGTTCTTTCTAGAAAAAGTGATAAAAACACGAAATTTTGGCTAAAATATAGACTTTTTAGGTCATTGGCGCGTTTTTTGGATGACGTCAGCATGACGTCATCAGGTGGGGTCAGTGTCGGGTGACGTCAGCATGATGTCATTGAGTGACGTGGCAGCCTGTGAGTGGTCCAGGGGGATTGCATAGGTGGCAGACACGTCGGGGCACTGGTGGGCGGGGGTGCCGACAGGGCGCCGAGTCGAACTGGCGTGGGCGGGCGTAGCGGTGACGTGGGCAGGCGGTATAATACAACAGTAAGTGGATTTTCTCGAACCGCTCTAGATACGAACACGGTATTGTCAGAGGGCGGACCGAGAAGATATGGGGGTGACGCGTGGCAGAGGCCTGACGTCACCCTCTGACAGTTTCTCGGGTGGTAAAGTGCAGTGATCGGGGCCCGTCCGATATGCATGTGGGTCTTCGAATTGGAAAGCCCAGATCCGACGGTCGACGGGTTGATGAGATGCGAGGGAAATACTGATTGCGGGGAAAAATAAAATATTATTATTTCCGAAATATGCGCCCAGCGGAACATTGTAAAAAGTGGATTTTTATTGGTTTTTTGCAAGGTTTATTCACAAAGCGGGTTTTCGTTATTAATCCGAGCAAATCCCAGATTAATCCCAAGATTAATTTTTCGGCGCTCTTTGGGTCGCTCTCAAATGTTTTAGCCTTTGAAACTTTCAAAACGATACATAGAGCTATAATGCTCAGGGAAGGGGATAAATAGATATTTTTGGGTTTTTTGCCAAATTTACATAGTAATAGGGGGGATAGGGGATATAAGGAGTTAACTAGTGATAGGTTAGTAGTTAACATGAGTGAAAAAGGTGGATTAGGGGGGTAAAATACTAAGCTATTTATATGAAATCAACTTAGTTTTTAGGAAGTAGATCAAAATGAAAAGAATTTTTACACAAGAAATGTGGCTCTTAAAGAAACTAGAACCAACAAAAGACTTTGACTTCTCTCATGAACATGGGTGGCATAGGGATGTTAGCCATGAATGTGATAGGGGGTGATCTGGAAGTTAGACATGCTTCATTAAGTTGCTGTAAGACTGTTGCAAGTAGGAAATTTGTACTGGCACCATGTTTTTACCTTTGCTTTAGGCCAGTGAAATGCCATGAACCATGCTTTCTGCAACCCCCTCTGCCTACCCACTCTATTTCCTAGCATTTTTTGTTACTCTAAGGAGGGTGCACTTAGATTTACAAACCCTTTTGTGCCTTTTCTTTTCCTTTGGATTTTTCTTTTGATTTTCTATCTAAAGCTACCCTTATTGCCTCCAAAGCCCCAGATTAAGCAGTTGGGAACCTTCTTTCTCTACCTATCTACTTTACCTGCCAAGATTAAGCTGTTTGGACAGATTTCTTTCTCTAACCTATAACAAAAATTGAAATATGGCATGACCCAGTTTAGGCTGTTGGATCACCCATTCAGAAGTAGGGCAGCACCAACCAAATGTAAGTATATTTTTTCTACAAGAATATGAGATCTTTGTATCACCAAAGCAGATCATATTAGCACTTCCCCTGCCAATCATGAAAAATGAAACCTATTGGTATAGGTAGCTAACAGTGGCTCCACTTGGGGATGGTTTTTCTTTTGAAAGACCAAGAACAGCAGGTCAAAATGCCTTGGCCCTTGACTGCTCCTACTAAAACTTGAAAACTTTCTCTTTGTACTTCAAAACTGGAGGCTGTCCCCTCTGTGGAACTTCTGGAATATAAAGCTTTTTTCTGCTTATTTACAGCAACCTTTTTGAACTGAACTATTTGTATGCTGAAAGAAGATATATACAACTGATTATGTACAGGAGAGAAGACCCTGCTATATGCATGGAAAGTATTCAAAATAGTGCTTCAACATCCTTCCATTGACAGGACCTTCATTTAAGTCAGTTTCATCCAGATTTTTTAGGAAGTAGGTGTTGTTTCCTTGCACTGCTTGGATAATAAATGGTCCTCTCCAAAGAGAATCAAATTTTCCATATTTTCCTTTATCTTCCCTTCTTGAATCCCACTTGAGGACTTTGTTACCTACGCTGAAATCTTCAGCCTTAGTCCTTCTATCAAAAGCTTTCTTTAACTTTTCTTGGAGAACTTGTACTCTGCTATAAACTTGGTCTCTGGTTTGCTGCAAACATCTTATCTGATTGATCCTTCTTTGCATGTCATTAGGCTCAGCTTGACTTTCTTGAAGTAGTTTCATAACAGGAACCCCTAGTGATGAAGGAAATTTGGCTTCTAATCCATAGACTAACTCATATGGGTTGACCCCAATGGATCTCTTGGTCATTAGTCTATCTGCCCATAAGGCATTCACAAGTTTCTTATGCCAATTCTTCTTATTTTCTTCCAACACCTTCTTGATGATGTTTACTAGGCTTTTATTTAATGATTTAGCTAGGCCATTTCCTTGAGGGTAGTATGTGGTGGAATGGCCCAAAGTAATATGAAATTTGTGGCAGAAATTCACCATTTTCTTGGATCTAAAAGTAGCAGCGTTGTCTGTTATTATCTTGTTGGGGCAACCAAATCTAGACAATATGTTATTCTCCAAAAATTGAATGATTACTGAATCATTTGCCTGTCTACAGGGGATGGCCTCAATCCATTTGGTGAAGTAGTCTGCGGCTGTGAGGATCCATCTATGTTGGCCTGAGGATGAGGGATGAATTTCCCCAATGAAATCCAAGCCCCATTGCTGAAAAGGTCTCTCTGTTGCAATAGGCCTCAGAGCGAGTGGCAGTAATTTTCTCTTTCCCTCAAATATTTGACACTTATGGCATGAGGTAGTGAAATTTTTAACATCAGGGAACAAAGTGGGCCAATAGTAACCAGCCCTCAGTGTTTTATCCACAGTGGACTTCCAATACAAGTGTCCACCACAATCACCTGCATGAAATTCTTTTATGACATTATTAGCCTCATTCTCAATTAAGTAGTTTAGCAATATACCCTCATGGTTTTTCCAAAGCAAATTGCCCTCCATGACACAAAATCTTGAGGCTTTCATTTTTAGGAACCTACATTTAGTTCTGGACAATCCTGGGGGAGCACACAGGTTTTGCAATATATAACAGATATCAAAATACCACAGAGATTATTCAAAGGCTACATTGATCTTTGGAGTCGCCAACTCCAGTTCATTGTCCAGTTGGTTGATGTCCAAGGCTTGGAAATTTGTTTCAGACATTAATTTAGCCAAACCTTTCCCTTTTATCAGTGTTGTAGGTTCTATTTCAATGTCAAATTCTAAGATGTTGGCAATCCATTTTCCTCTTCTGCCCTCTAAGTTCTCTTGAGTGAGTATGTCTTTCACAATTGGACTTGGTACATAAGCTATAACATGGGAGTATAGGATATAAATTCTAAAGTCTTTGATGGCTTTGACCAAGGCATAAGCTTGCTTTTCCATGATCTGATATTTCAGGGGTGCATCTCTGAGAGCTATACTAAAGAAATAAATAAGTCTCTCATTTCCTTGGTCATCTTTTTGTAATAAGACAACAACAATAGTATGCTGGGAAGCAAAAGAGAAAATGATAAACTCTTTGTCAAATTGAGGATTAGTTAAGACTGGAGTTTGGGTAAGGGCCAATTTTATTCCTTCGAAAGCTTGATTTGCTTCTACTGTCCATTTTACTTTTGAATCCTTTTTCAGCATGTTATTTAGTAATCTGCTCAATTCTGCCAAATTTGGGATAAATCTCCTGAGGAAGTTAATCTTCCCCAGGAATGCTTGTAATTCTTTAACGTTTCTTGGGTGGGGCATTTGCAAGATGGCCTGTATTCTGTCTGGGTCAATCCTAATGCCATCCTTTGAAATAATATGACTCAATAACTTACCTTCTTCCAAACCAAACAAGGATTTCTTGGGATTTAAGGAAATTCCATATTTCCTACAAGTTATGAATATTTGCCTTAGATGTTTCAAATGTTCTTGGTCAGATTTTGAGAAAGGTGTGAGGTCGTCTAAGTAGATGACAAGGAAATCATGGATTTCTTTGGCAAAGGCAATATCCATTGCTCTTTGAAAGGTAGCTCCTGCATTTTTCAACTCAAAAGGCATTTTGACATATTTGAAGGTTCCCCATGGGGTTGTAAATGCTGCCTTGTCCTGATCATCAGGGTGAACTAGGATCTGGTTGAAGCCTGAGAATCCATCAAGTAAAGAAAGTCTTGAGGCCCCCACTACTCTTTGCAAGATGTGATCCATCTTGGGTAAGGGGTAATTATCTTTAAGGGACACTTGATTCAAGTTCCTTAGATCAACACAAAGCCTTATTTCACCCATTTTCTTTCTTGTAGGGACCAAATTTGAAATCCATTCTGAGAATCTGATTGGTGCTATGATGCCAGCTTTAAAAATTTTTTGTACCTCTTTTTCAATTGAAGGGAGAAGCATAGGATTGATTCTCCTCAATTTCTGTTTAAAGGGTTTTTGATTGGGCTTGAGAGGGATAGTGTGTTGAATGGCAGAGGTATCATAGGACTTTAAATCCTCATAACTCCATGCAAAGACATCTTGGAATTCTTTAAAGAGGTCAATGTATTTAGGCTTCTGATCATGTGGTAAAGATGCAGACAACTTAATTATCTTGGGTTTTTCAATAGTTCCAATGTTTCACTCTTCAATGGCAGCATTAAGGGGCTGCAATTTTGGTTTTCTAGGGACATCATTTGAGTCAAAAATGTCCTCCAATGGAGCTAGGCCTGTTGGAAGAAAATTGTCTTTCCATTGTATAACTTCAGCTTCAGTATCTGCTATTTCTTCATAATGAAATTGTTCAAGCTCTTGTATTTTCTCCTGGTCAAAGTTTGTTGGACAAAGCAGTTGATTTGCTGTTTTGAGTGAGATATTTGTTTGGTGTTGTTCTCCTACTATTTGTGAATCACTTGCAGCCTCTGTATCAATGTTCAGTCCTGAAAATTCTTGTTGCAAAGTCAAGAAATTGTTTATTTGTGTATCATCCTCAAATACTTGCCAATCCTTGACATTGTTTGGGATGGAAGGTTTGTGTTTTATCTCAGCTGTAAAGCAATGCTGGGGTTCAAAAGGTAGTTTACAAGTGCTTGCAAATGTGGCCAAACTATGAGCATGAAGGTTATGGGTTCTAGGAATTTTGGTAATTTGAAATTCAGTGAAGGAATTTAGTATTTCAGTAACAGCAGACCTATAGGATCTCAGTGTTTTGTCATTAGTGACAAAATTTCCCTTTACTTGTTGGATAATTAGGTCTGAGTCTCCTAGGATTGAAAATTTTATGGCTTGTAAGGATTTTACTAGCTTGAGGCCTAGTAAGAGAGCTTCATATTCTGCCATATTGTTGGTGCACCTGAAGTTTAATCTATAGGCTCGGCCCTCTGC
>APFE030758862.1:64254-93412 GCA_000404065.3 Pinus taeda | reverse complement strand
TCTAGGTTGAGCCTCTCCATCACTGATTTAGGCATAAGGTTGTGAGAGGCGCCTGAATCAAACATTGCATTATGTAGTATCTTATCATGAACATGCAAGCTGACATAGAAAGGTAAGATCCCTATGACTGCTGTCTTTCCATCAACCTCTGGACTGAAAAGCAATTCTGGGGTGTCATCTAACACATTGACATTATCTTTATTACGAGTAAGTTAAAGGGACTTCTTGATTTGTTGTTTGTAAATGTCATGCTTGGCTAATTCTGAAAGAGGAATAGCTATCTTCAATTTACCAATTTCAGCTTCTAAGTCAAAAGGTCTTTCAAATTGGATCTTGGTATTGTGGGTGAAAACCTTTTCCTTGCTTATTAAGTTTTCTTCTTGATTCTTATCTTGATCTTGAGGCTTATCCTTTTTACTCATCTCTTGAGGAGTATTACTTGGATTAGGCTGCAAAGGTGATGCAACCATTGGCTGTTGTTTTGAGGGAAATAGTTCAATTACTTCTTCAACGGTTACCTCATTTGTAACTGAATCAATTTTGTCATGTGGCTCTGTGACTATGGCCCTTTTGGGCTGCAGGCTATCCTTTGCTTTTTCAGGGTGTGTTACATTTACAGTTCTGCTTCTTAGCTTGTATTGCTTATGAACTTCATAAATAGCTGTGTCATAACCTTGTTTAAAGTCAAATGACTCACTTGACTTGGTTTGGAACTGCTTAATGTCATCCTCCTTATGATCTTCATGACTCAGAAAAACTTGCTGCTCATCATTCAGGCCCATTAGGTTAATGTGGGTGTCATCTACTTGCTCATTTGAAGTGGATGCTTCAGTATAGTTTTCCTGGAACAGAGGTCTTATCTCTGGATCAAAACTGGCCTTGCCAAGGTTTGGGTTTTGATTTCTCCTAAAATTTGGATTCCCGATAGGGTTACTTTGTGGTGCTTCCCATGATGACTTTCTCTCAACTGATTCTACTCTGTCACCCAACCTCTTCATGCCAGTGAGTATTGCATCCAGTTTCTGATCAAAGGCTGAGGGTTCCTCTTTGAAGGTGGTTCTCTTTTCCAATCTTGCCCTGTTTCTTTTGGCAATTAGGTTTGCCTCTACTGTGACAAAAACTTTTTGGGCATCTTCAAGGGTTTCAAGGGCTCTTTCTTCAACTGATATGCCATATCAGGGTCAAAACCATCAAGAAATTTGTACAAAGCTAAATCAGGAGGAGGTCTTAAATTTTGCGGTATTGCGTTATATACATTGTTGAATCTTGCACAATACTCCAAAACAGTGTCCTGAGGACCTCGTTTGATTGTATCATATTCACCTAGTATGTGCAAGGGATCTTTCTTCTTTTACCATCTATTAGTAAAGGCTTGGTAAAGCTTATCAGGAGTTGTTATGGTATTTGCAGTGAGTGATCTAAACCAGGTTCTTACATCACCTGTCAGGCTCTGAACAAAAATTCTCATTCTTACACTGTCATCATCAATTTCATAGTTTTCAAAATGATCTTGCATCCTTCTGGCATGCTGAATAGCTGTGAAAGGGCCAGTGGAATCAAAGTATGAGATTTTGGATTGGTAGTCATGAGGTAGGGCTGCAGCATTAGCAGGTAACTGTAGGGGCGCATATCTATTAGCCATATTTGCAGGGTTTATAGGATTGACAGGGATAAACAGGACAACAGGAACTATTGGGACAATAGGGGTAATAGGTATGGCAGAGACTACAATGTTGGTCAAGGGAATTTGTGCACTGGATGAAGGTGTGAAAGGAGGGCTTTGAGATGTAGATGGTGAACTAGGGGAACCGGGGGTAGACCGGAATAGAACCTTGATTGAAGTGGGAACAGGGTTAAGGTAAACTGTCTCAGGGCTCAAGTCAGAAGGATTTTCCTGTTTTTGTTGCTTCCTAATGTTTTTAGGGATTGTGTTAGGGTTTTCAAAAATAGTTGGTGGGTTAGGGTCAGGATTTGACCTTGTATACCGTTGATTCTTCTTGGGAGCCAACTTCTGAACTTGTTTTTTTTTTAGTATTTTTAGAATTTTCTTGTATCTGCAAGGGCCAGACAAGATTTTGGAATGGCTGTGTATGTCTCAAAGCTAGCATGAAGATAGACTGAAACAGCTTTTATGTAAACTTGTTAATGTAAAACAGAAACCGTTTTGAAGGCTTCCTGGCTTACATTCAGGCTTCACCTGTAGCTTTAGGAAATATACAACAATTAGAAAATCCTGAGGAAGTCCCCAGTGGAGTCGCCATTTATGTTAACACCCAGGTTGTTCCCTATGACTCCCAAGGGAATACGACCGGGGTAACCACTAACCAAGATTTGGATTATAGGTCCTAGCCTACCTATAATCAGAGAGGGCTCTCTCTTTAAGTTTTGGCTCTGTGTTGTGAAGATTTTAGGCTAGTTATAAGTTTTGGTCTTTTGTATGAGACTTTGGTTGTGAACTGCTGTTGTGAGAAGGGCATGAAATGTGTGAAAGATGCCAGTCCATTGGGTACATGGAGTCTACTATAAGGCTAGATGGCTATTCTTAATATAAATTTCTGATTAGTGAGTGAAACAATGGGGAATGGAATTACTGACAGTGTGATAACAATTTGAAAAACAATTTCTACTTAGTAGCATACATGAATTACTAAATAGTAACTGTGAAATATTCAGGTTTTATTGGAGCAGTCAAGAATTCCAATTAAACAACTGAAATCATAGAAAATGTTTATAGTGAAGATAGATTGAGATCAGGGTGTCTCCATGGACAAATCCTGAGCTATTCTTTTTCTTTCTTCCTAGATTTAGAATAACATATGAGAGTTGTGAGCTTAAACAAATAACAGAACATTAACAGAGATAGAGAAACACTTATTATATTAAGCCATAGCATTAGAATCTTGTAGCATTCAATGGTTCCAACACATCATGCATCAGTAAGACCCAATTCTTGTAAACTCCAAGCTTTATTTATATCATCCTTTCAGGAATTACAGCCGATTTCTCCTTTCTTCATAAGAAAACAACAAAAACACCAACCTCTTGAAAGTTTATGCGAGGGGGAATATATACAATCGGTTTTACAAAATATCTGAATGCTGAGTCATTTGATAGATTAACTACGCTCACCAACTTTACAAAATAGCAGATAAGGAAGTTATTGCTACCCTAAATGTAAGATAAATAGTCTTTAATTCTGTCAGAACTCTTCTTGACCTTTGGAGGACACTGAGTCGGTTGAGCGTTTTGCATTAATGCTGAATGATGTGTCTTTATACTCTGTCATGCTGTAGCTTTCTCGGCCCTGTTACCTGTAGCTGTCAGTGTTGCTTTTAGTGGCCGAATATTCCTGCTGAGTTGGCTCACTCCACTTTTTCCAGTCATAGTGTATGCATCATACTATATGATGACTTATATATTTTGATGACAAAACTTTGATGAAAAACCTCCTTCTTATAGTAACAACTGTATCATTGAGGTCCACCATTCCTGTGTAGGCAATTGATGCCTCAAAATTGCATCTAAGGTCTCATCTACCTCTGTGTATTTGTAGAATTTTGGAGGCACTTCAAACAAATGGTTGATCTCATTCATAATAAAAAATAAGTTCTCTATTCTGTCATAGAGACTTTGCCCAGACGCTGGCCCTGTTATCTGTGAACTGCTTGATCCTTGACTAATCTGATTGGTGGCAAATGTGTTCACCCTTTTTGCGTAAACCTCATGTGATAGCAGTCTCCTTGCATTGTTCAGTAAGCTAGGAAGACCTCTGCCCTGTAATGCTGCAAACTTGTCCATGAATTTGTTGACCTCTGTTTGCATGTCCTGGCTTCTTCTATCCAATGTCTGCACCAGGCTTTTCAATGTGAGGACCCTCTTTATCAGCTGGATGGTTTCTGTTCTGTTGGAGATTCCAATTGCTACCAGCTGAGGACCTGTCCAGTTATTAAGCACATTAATCATTCTGTTGGCTATCTTAGGCATACTGCCCAGAGATTCCCTTGCTCTATGGACTTCCTTCTGTGCTTTGCTTATGAGCTCCATTTGCTCATGGATGGTCTCAATATGTTTCCACTGATCCGTTATTGATTGGCCAATGTGGGTCCACAAAACTGTCCTGATCTCAGCTACCACTTTTTCAAGGGTGAGCTCTTTCTCCAGCTCCTTTATCTTCTCTTTGAGAGCTTCTATTTCTCTCCCTTTCTCAGCCACATTTTGCTTGGATTTGTCATATTTTTCATTCAGTTTAGCCAAATTCTCCTTGGCTCCATTCAGCTCTGTCATCTGGGCTTCTAGGACCTTAATTTCACTCATCAATTTCTGTATATCAAGGCTCGGAGCCTACTCTGAGGTTGGTGCTGGCGCTGCTGTTGATGTTGATGGCGCTGCCTGTTCTGTGGGAGGAGCAGTAGTCTGTGGGGGCTCCTCAAGGTTTATGACCTCTGGAGGGGGCTGAGAAGTCTGGCCTCCTTCTTTCTGCTATAGGGCTGCCTGCAGTGCAACCGCTGTGTTCTCCAGCTTCCCTTCTGTCTGCACTAATTGTTTGTGCAGTGCTACCAGCAATGTAGCTACCTCTTGGTCTTGTCTTTGCTGAGCAACCTCTTCTGTTTGAGGGTGAATGGTTGCTGGGAGCTTCACCTTCTTTCTTAGGGCTGCAAGGTCTGCATATCTTATCTTCAGCAGCGTTTGTATGGCCTTTGGATCCTTGGGGTCATGCCCAAGCTCTATGATTATGTCCTCCAAAGACCTGATCCTGTTGTCTTTGGCCTGAGAGGATGCCTTCTCCAACTCAAGTTGGGCAGCTCTATTATTTAGGCTGTTTTCCAACCTATTAGCCAACAATGTTTTGTCTGCCAATGTTGCATAGACCATCTCACCCGTTTGCTTGTGAAGTTCTATTTGGTCCATAGGGTGGATGTCCTTGGCAAGAACCTCAAGGTTGGTTCTTATATAGTCTGCAGCTGACTGTGGCTGCAACATAGTGGGCATGAAATGACTCATGGTCATTTTCCCTTCTGTGATGTCATAGGCTGACATAAGCCTCTATTGATTGGTAGGGGCCATCTTAAGCAACTGGTTGTAGATTTGGAGCCTGAGTGGCTCATTTCTCCTTTTAATATCAATAAATTGTTGCTTGATGCCTGCCTCTGCTCTCCTTTGCTGGCTTGAGGAGCTGACCTCTCTTATAAGTGTTCTCTCTTGTTCCTGCTGAAAGGAACTAGCAGATGCCTCCATGCTCGGTGGGCCCATGCCCAATGATTTCTCCATGGGCATTTCTTCTTCAGAGAGGGGATTCAATCTCTGCCTTTTCTCCCCTTGATTTGTGGATGTGGTGAGGGGAGTCTCCTGCTCTCTATCCCTCTTCTTTCCCTTTTCCTCTTTTTGTGGAGTTTGCAGCACTGAGGCCTCCACTGTCTTTTCTTGCCCAGAAGGCATATTCTCTTGAGCCTGTTGCTCAGTAGGTGTTGGGGCTTCAGCTGTTTGCTCTTGCTGTATAGGCTGCCCCTCTTTTTGTTGTTTTTCTTGCTGTTCCACCTCCTTTTCTGCTTGCTGCTCTGTTCTAGGAGGTAGTTGTTCCTGCTCCATCTGCTTGTCTTTATCCTTGCTTGGTTCCTGTTGGACAGTTCCGGCTGCTTTCTGCTAGGCTGTGGAAGATGAGGCAGCTACTCCAAGTTGCCTTTGACAGGAAGAAGAAACCTGCCCACAAGTTTCTAAGTCAGCTTCTTTCTCAATATTTCTTGCCTCTCTTTGTAGCATTTGCTCTTTACCAATTGGCTCTTCTAGGGTGCCCTCTTTCCAGCTTAAGGCATTGGCATACTGCTCAATATGAGGCAGTTTCACATGAGCGTAGCCACCCAATTTGTATTTTATCCTCCTGAGGGAAATGAAATGATTAGGGTCATAAGGCACCCATTTGAAGCTGGTTTGTAGTCTGAGGGTCTCTAGGATCATATCAACTTCCTTCCATCCTTCCTCCCTTTTGCTGTATAGAAAAGGGCCTAGCTGATTTCTCACCTTCAGTTGCACCTTCTTGTTTTTACTTTGGAAATGGACAAAGTCTGCATTTCCAAACTGCCTAAAGTATTCTAGGGCAAAGAGTCTCATAGGGACATATCTTGGTAGCCTATAAGGATTCAACTCACAGCCATATATTCTGATTACTGTATGGTGTTGGTAAAAGTACCAATCACCAATGCTGTAGGCCTTTGAGAGGTGAAGAATTCTTTGCATTTCCTCTGTCAATCTGGGAGGAGGGACACCCAATAACAAGGTCATAGCTGGATGGATGAAAAGGTCTATGAATTCACAGTAGGTGTAACGTGAATAAGCTAAATGATGAAAGACCGCAGACCAAAACACTACAGACCTTGGGCTTCCCTGGGCATTTAGCTTCTTGAGAGGAACAGGGAAGGCATCAGGCTGATAAAATAAGAATAAATGATAGATGTACCTAGTGTATTTAAACACCTTTTCCCTTTCTAGATTCATCAATTGTTCATGAATCTTATTGGCAATGTATGTGGAAAAATCATAATGTACAACAGGAGGCATTCCAGGGGAGAAAATGGACAACATGGCCATAATGGTTTCATCAACATCCTCATATGTCCCATAACCCAGGATGTAACTGATCAAATCTACCAACATTTTGCCCAGCTCATTAAGATATTGATATGCTATAGGAAGGGTCGTGCTCATAGCTTCAAATTGTGGCCGAATAAACAACTGATTAATCTTGGCAATCTGAGTACTGGATAGCTTGCCCCCTTTGTAGAATTGAGGCTTCTGTGATCCATCATAATTATAAGAAGAGATTCGGCGTAAATCACATGAAAAAGACCTTTGTCGACGCGTTTCGAACCAACTAGTGTGGTTCATCGTCAGGACAAGTTATCCAGCTTGCCCCCTTTCGTTATCAAGTCCTGGATGGAGAGAGGAGTTAGGGGCTTTGCAGTGTGAAAGTGCAGCATTTCATTGATGGCCTCAGGGGTGATATGGAACAATATTGAGCCTGAGGGGCTGAGAACGGCTCTCTGACAGGGGTCATAACTAGAACGGCATTGATTTATCAAGTCTGGGAGAACATTGACTTGAGGAAGATTCTAAATGGGTAGGTTGGAGTCCCAAATCCCTAAGGTATCAGCTCCACTGAGATATTCGGCTTTCAACTCATTCAGCAGCTGGATATTGAATTTGGAGGTCATGGCAGTGGCGTCTAGCATCTGGTAATCTCTATCACCTAGGGCCTTCCACTCTAGCTCTCTGTGTGGGGCATTCAGAGGTTGAACATTCAGGGCTACTGGTGTTTCCATAGCTGGGTAGTACTTGTGACTAGTACTGGAACTGGTTTCAGTGGGCAGGACAACACAGAGGGCTATTTTTGCAGAAGTAAAGCCAATTGTAAGGGTAAATGAGGAAACTGTGGTGACAATGGTGTAGAATGTTGAAAGGGAGTTTAATTGAAGGACTGCAGGGACTGACAACACTATTTTCCTGGTGAATTATGCCTCTCAGGTTTTCAATCCACGAATGCGCGGACAGAGTGTGAATTTTAGGAAAAGGTAATTATATGTGGGTTTAGCAGGTGAATTTCGACCCTGCAACTGTAAAGGAATGCTGGTTTACCAGGAACTTGCCGGTAAATACAGGTTGCCTTACTCTTGTTAATTCAATTCTGGAGAATTATGGACATAAGCAAGCTCTGAGGGGATGCTTTGGGTAAATACCTGGCGAATTGCCGGCAATGGTCACAAATGTAGGCGGGTTGGAGGCGGTACCGTTCTTCAGGCTGATTTCTGCAGGTTGGCGACAGGTGGTCGTAATTTACATGTAGAGGTGAGCAACAATTCAATTTAGCAAAAGTGATAAAAACGCGAAATTTTGGCTAAATATAGACTTTTTGGGTTATTGGCGCGTTTTTGGATGACGTCAGCATGACGTCATCAGGTGGGGTCAGGGTGGGGTGACGTCAGCATGACGTCATTGAGTGACGTGGCAGCCTGTGAGTACTCCACGGGGATTGCACAGGTGGCAGACACGTCAGAGCGCTGGCGGGAGAGGGTGCCGACAGGGCACCGAGTCGAACGTGACGTGGGCGGGCGCAACGATGATGTGGTCAGGCGGTATAACAGAGCGGTAAGTGGATTTTCTCAGACCGCTCTTGATACGGTCGCGGTATTGTCAGAGGGCAACCCAAGAAAATATGGGGGCGACGCGTGGCAGATGCCTGATGTCACCCTCTAACAGTTTCTCGAGCGGTAAACTGCAGCGATCGGAGCCCGTCCGATATGGATGTGGGCCGTCGGATGGGAAAGCCCAGATCCGACGGTTGACGGGTTGATAACATACGCGGGCAATACGAAGTGTGGGGAGGAATAAAATATCATTATTTCTGAAATGCGGGCCCGACGGAAACTTTATAAAAGTGGGTTTTTCCTGGTTTTTTCAAAGTTAATTCGCAAAGCGGGTTTTGGTTATTAATCCGAGCAAATCCCAGATTAATCCCAAGATTAATTTTTCGGCGCTCTTTGGGTTGCGCTCAAACATTTTTAGCCCTTGAGATTTTCAAAACGATACATAGAGCTATAATGCCCGGGGAAGGGGATATATAGGTACTTTTTGGGTTTTTGCCAAATTTACATAGTAATAGGGGGATAGGGGATATAAGGAGTTAACTTAGTGATAGGTTAGTAGTTAATATGACTGAAAAAAGGTGGATGAGGGGCGTAGAATACTAAGTTGTTTATATGAAATCAACTTAGTTTTTAGGAAGTAGATCAAAATGAAAAGAATTTTTTCACAAGAAATGTGGCTCTTAAAGAAACTAGAACCAACAAAAGACTTTGACTTCTTTCATGAACATGGGTGGCATAGGGATGTTAGTCATGAATGCGATAGGGGGTGATCTGGAAGTTAGACATGCTTCATTAAGTTGCTGTAAGACTGCTGCAAGTAGGAAACTTTTACTGGCACCATGTTTTTACCTTTGCTTTAGGCCAGTGAAATGCCATGAACCATGCTTTCTGCAACCCCCTCTGCCTACCCACTCTATTGCCTAGCATTTTTTGTTACTCTAAGGAGGGTGCACTTAGATTTACAAACCCTTTTGTGCCTTTTCTTTTCCTTTGGCTTTTTCTTTTGATTTTCTATCTAAAGCTACCCTTATTGCCTCCAAGGCCCCAGATTAAGAAGCTGGGAACCTTCTTTCTCTACCTATCTACTTTACCTGCCAAGATTAAGCTGTTTGGAAAAATTTCTTTCTCTAACCTATAACAAAAATTGAAATATGGCATGACCCAGTTTAGGCTGTTGGATCACCCATTCAGAAGTAGGGCAACACCAACCAAATGTAAGTATATTTTTTCTACAAGAATATGAGATCTTTGTATCACCAAAGTAGATCATATTAGCACTTCCCCTGCCAATCATGAAAAATGAAACCTATTGGTATAGGTAGCTAACAAGTTCCACTCCATATTACCCACTGGAAAATGGTCTGGTTGAAGCAGTCAACAAAGTTGTAGTCACCATGTTCCGACGAATCATTGGGATTCATCGGTCGAATTGGCACAACATGTTATTTTCAGTGCTTTGGGAGTACCGAACCTCAGTCAAAACATTAACAGGTTTTACTCCCTTTCAACTGGTTTACGGTTTAGAGGTAGTATTTCCCATTGAATGCAAAATCCCATCATTAAAAATTGCCGTGCAATTATTACCAACCACTTCCGAAGAGGAAAAGCATTTATTATACTTAGCTCAATTAGATTAGAATCGACGCAATGCTGCATTAGCTATCGAAACTCATGCCAAACGGATCAATGCTCAGTATGATCGAAATGTTACACCCCGCATTTTTTCGGAAGGTGACCTAGTTTTACTTTACGATCAAGCAAACGATAAGCTAGGGGCTGGCAAATTTGTACCCATGTGGCATGGTCCGTATATTGTCAAGCGAAAGCTGGCAAAAGGGGCCTATGAGCTAGAAGATTTTGACGGTCTCTCTTTAGGTAAACCTAGGAATGGGCTTTATCTAAAGAAATATTATGCTTAAACGGATAGCGTGGAGATTTCATTAGATTAGTTTTTTCTACGTTGGTGTGTTTGTATATTAAAAATGCATGCTTTACTTTAGAGAGTGTTTTTCATTATTAGTCCTGCTTATCTTGATTTTACTCTTAATATTGCAGATGTCGAAGCCTCTCCAAACATACATCGGTTTCACTGATGGTGCTTGTCGTAGTACACAGAACATCTCTTCCGCAGCCTGGGTTATCTATTCACCCTCTGATGAGTTAGTATCTATGCTTGGGGTAAGCCTTGGTCAAACAACAAACAACATTGCAGAATACAGTGTAGTGATTGAATTATTATCTGAATCCATCTCATTTGGAATTTGAAGTTTGATTGTTAATTTAGATTCGGAACTCGTTGTATTACAACTTAATTGAGTTTATGCCATTAGAAATCTAGTATTATTACGATTATTTTTGAGAGTCTGTCTCTTGGAACGATAATTTGATTACATAGAATATCAGCACATTCCAGGATATTTAAATACATTAGCAGATGCAATTGCTTCTCGAATGTTAAATAGACATTTGCATTGAATCAAACAGTAAATTTAAAAACATATCATAAACATGTTTTGCAAGATAACCATAGTAATAGCATAGCATAGCACAAGAGTGTGTCAAAATATACATCGTCCTCGATCATAGGTTGAAAAACACCTTATGATCGACAAAAATGATAGTATCAAAAGTCATATCAAAAATGCGTCTACAAAGCAATCATCCTATCACTGGTGATGATCCCGATAAGACACCACTGCTCGGGCCACCCTACAAAGGAACCTCCTAAAAGGTCCTGGGACCCCAATCACATAGCGCTGAAGCCGAAGTGGAATGTCATCTATGCTGGTCTCTGGAATATCTGTGGTCAAGCACTCTAGATGACTCTCCAACTCAGCCAAGGTCTCTGCTGTCTGGTCCTGTGGGGTCGGTGCTGCAGCAGTTGGTTGTCTCTGATCATAAGGCTGGAGAGTGGCTGGTTGCCGTGGACCCACATCTGCATTTAAAGCTTTTACTATTAGTTTTGGGATGATTGTTAAAAATACAAAAACATACATATAAAATTAAAATGTTGAATTTTTTTTTTTACCTCTGTCATCCCATTGCTCTCCTGGTGGAAGAGTCATGTCAGGATCACCGCGATAATCCATCCCAGCATATGGAAAATCCTGAATAATAAAAAGTTGGTTCTCTAACCAACGTAAATACTCTGGGATGAATCAAACAATCTCAGTACCCTCATCTGGATGGCGGGCCATAACTGCAACCCATCGCATAACCCGAGGATCTCGGGGAAGTCCAACCTCAACTGTGAGTTGCTGTGGAACCAACATCGGTACCCTCTCTAGGGCAAAGATGACAACTAAGTAACCATAACCAAAGTTCTTTAACTACCCATTCATCGCCCAAGTCAATTGGCCCTTCACATTGGCCAATACAGCATCGCACAAGTTGAAAATGGTTCCTCGGAAGCAGTTCACTGCCATGCACATCTGGGAGCATGTAGCTAGATGCAATGTTGTGCTCCCGCAGAGTCTGATAACAGTAAAAGTAATGACCTTCAGTTGAAGGCAGGATATGGTTTTCACATCTATCCGTTTGTCCGGATCCTGGTTGTTACAGAACTCTAGTCATAGACTAGCGACAGATTGGCCACCTGGCCTAGATTCGAACAAAGATAATTGCTCGCCTCTCTTGGGCAAGCCAGTCAAAAAATATATGTCATCCGACTTGATTTTGAGCCGGTTTCCGCCAATAATGAAGCACTGGTCCTGAATGCTCCACCTGTTCACCAGCCATTGTAAAAAGTCTACCTGTGCCCTCATGCCAGGTATGGTCCAAAATTTGAAAAGCCCGCATGCTCTCAATGCCTGTAATGAAGGCGGATGGAGTAGTGCAGCCTGATCCACATCCTCATGCTCTCTTTCCCGCCAAACAAACATATTGTGTACCTACATTGCAAAATAGGTGGATTAGAATTTTCATTCCAAAGTTCTATGGGTCAAAAATGGAAAAACTAGGGCTCAAAATCCGCATTCCGCAGGGTTCGCACCCATCCCTTTAGAGACAGTGCATAGGTGTGCACTACTCCTTAAGGTGGGGTGCGGCACCCTGACTTTTCTATGTGCACAGAAAAGTCGGGGTGCGCAGGAGCCACATGGCGCCCCTGCGCAACCACCACGGGCGATTTTTTGCCCTAAATTTCCTCCAAAAATCGAAATCTAAACCCTAAAACGAAATTTCAAACGGATGAAATGCAAGTTAGGGACATTGTGGATTACCTAGAGAAGACGGTTCTCAATTCCAGAGGTTATATTTTGCGCAATCTCCACGGGAAGTTTTTTACCAAAAGCTCTTACTTTTTACTCCAAAGGTAAACGATAAAAATGAACTTGTAAAAGCCCTTTTTATAAGATTTTTTGAATAAATAAATTAAAATTTATTTATTTTTTACTTTGAAAAGGTCATTTTGGTGCACTTTTATCATTTTTAAACAGATATGAGTAATGTTTGCAGTTTTTGTGCAGAATATTGGGGATTCAAGTGAAATTGATCATTTTCAACAAAAAACACATAGGAGTTCTCTTCAAGCTCTTTTTAGACTCATAAAAAATGAAAAGATTGCCGAGTGTTTCTTTGTAGACTCGTTAAAATGGAATTACAAAGATGGTCCTTTACAACTCTTTTCCGACCATACAAACATGAAAAAGATTGCTGGACTTTTGTCATTTCAAGTTCGATATTGGTAATAAAACGACGTGTTTTCGATCACTTTTTTACTTTTTCAGATTGAAGGCACTAATCATGAAAAGTACTCCTTGGTCGTAATGATCAAGCAGTTCTCTCAAGTATTATTTTATACTTTTTTGGGCTTGGGAGACACAAATTTACGAAAAAGGACAACCGTGGAGTTTTCTTAATTTTTTCTTCTGACTCCCTAAAATTGAAAAACATTGAGTTTCTCCTATACTGGACTCGTTAAAATTTCATAGTAAAGGACCTGTTCAATTACAAATAGGAACGAACCACTCCTTCTTAGGGTTCAAATCTAAACCAAGTTGGACTCATCCGAAGGATGAGCTTATAACTAAGCAAATGTTATCCTCCTCAAGCTTGTCAAAAATAAAGAGGTACTTGCCAGAAATGGTGGGGGGAAAGGAGAAAAATGAACCTGTTTGTTGTACTCTGTGTTTGAAAAAACTTTCCATCACTCTTGAACATGAAAATTTTATCCACTTGGGTTGGGAAATCCTTTACCTAACAGTTAATCAAACCACTTTGAAAGTCTTCAGCTGATTTCAGGGTATTAACTTTGGGTCAACTGTCACCAAGCCATCTGTTGTGTCGTTACGTGTTCAAGAGGTCTGTGCAAATAAACCATTCACCTGCAAAATATTTTTCATCCATCATTGACCACCCCTGAGTTAGTTCTTGCTAAATATATTTCTTCAGACTTGATCTATGATTTCGTGTTATGGGCTTGCCTATGATGGATCGCTTTCTATCAACTCCAACTCATTATCTAGAAACATGATCTATAAATCGTCAGTACCTTGGAATCTGCATGCCTCAATGGCAGGTTTCTCGCCTTTAACGACAGGTTGCATCATTGACCTTCGATCAAAGGATTCCGTGACATGTTCGACATCGACTCATTCATTCACATCTCATGGATTGCACTGGGTAATTTGAAGGCCATTGACATTACTGGTGGTTCCTCTCACACTTGTTAACAGTTTACATCATTAACTGGTAATCAAGTGGTTTCTCCCATGTTCGACTTCGACACATTCATTCACATGGGTAGAATCGTACTAGTTCGGAAAGTAGAAATGAAGACCCTGGATCTAGTTTCCACCATCCAGGCTGTGAGGAATTTTGTTAGCATTATATAGTGGACTATTCATAAACAGATGGCTGCATCCATATTGTGTCCATGTGTTCCTACTTGTGATGTAATACAAAATCATTCTTGTATCAGAGCAGTTTTTAGATAGTTCTTAGTCAGTTTTGATCTGAGTATGGGAATGACTACCTCAGCGATGATATGTTCACATATATATATTTTACATTGAATGTTTTTACAGGTTGGACCGGGGTATCCACAGGAAAATACTTGAAATGATAAATTCCTTCACTCTTCTTAGATGATCAAAAACCATCCTCATCTACTACAGACTTCGCACTTTAGGGGGCAATCTGTTATACAAAAAATTGTCACCATGACTTTCTACAGTTTGTGTGAGTCCATCAATACTCATACATACCTCCTTTGAAAGTCTTAAACCTCAGCTCTTCATGTCAAGCCTTGAAAATGGGAGAAAGACCTTAAAAATATCTCAAATCCTGGTTTCGCACTTTCTCCTAGCATTGCCTGCGGTGCCGCACCTAATGGTCATGTTTCCTGGGAACCTGACCGCTCTGTATATTGAGTAATAGGTGCGAACCCCTGTAAAAGTTAAAAAGGCGTGAGTTCATTCTTAAAAACTCATCTTGGGTCACTTGTAGACACTTCTAGAAGGAATATTATGCTGCCAAGTCTGCTCCACCTTGGTTCATCCATTCCATAACTAAGGGAGATAACTCCATGATATGAGGTGCTTATCCCATTGAAGGAGGAACTTATCCCTTCAATGGTGGACCTGCAACTTCCTCCATTTGCACTATAAATTCATGCATTGGGCTGGTTGTAGAGGAGGTTGAAAGATAAAGATTCTTGAGGGTAAATGCTGCTGAAAACTAGGCTTCCTTTTTGAGCTTGTGAGAGGAGAGATCACATACCTTTCATGTCATTTGGGAAGTCAGTGAGGCTTTTCAAAGTAGAGGAGACCCCTGCTGGACCCTGGAAAGGACTTGTGCAACATCAAGGCAAAGGTTGTAAAGTTCTTTTATTCATAAAGTTAATACAATCAAGTTTGTTTTTCTCAATGAACTGTCTCTAATGGTTTATTTTATGAGCTCCTTGATCTTCATAATGAGCATGTTTTGTTATACGCGGGTATTCTTTGATGTGTGCTTGTTTATGTATGCAGGTTATTAAACGAGAACTGCTTGAAGCTGTTGGGATAAAACTGCCTCAAACAAGCGTTGGACCGAGGTAGGGTCTATTACACTTCTTAATATTCATTAATGAATTGAAACATGTTTAGAGAAAAATAGGTTTGCTTGTGCTCTTTGTTGCTAGATATCATTAGATACTAGGGAGATCGATCTTGTCCGCAAGAACGATTTATCCGGCCAACAATGCCTCATTCATAAAAAGTCTTATGAGGATCAGTTGGTGACCCTTTTTCAGTTTTGTTTTGGAGCTCTTGCATTATTATTTCTCTCTCTCTCATACTCTTGGACACAGAGTTTTCTTGGAGCACTTTGGCATTGGAGCAAGCAAGGCAAAGAATGCAAGAGGAAGAAAATATCAAGTAGGGAAAGGAAGGATTAAGAAGCTACATTGGGCTTCATTGCAGGTATCGACTTGCATGTGTATTTTCCTTGCTATATTTGGCATGCATGGGATTGCATGCGTTTATTTTCTACTATGGCATGAGTTTTTCTAGGTGTGATAATATTTTCAGCCTATCCTTGCCATTTCTTGATAGATTTCATGAGATGTGTTCTCTCATTCGGTTTATTTGGGATAGTTGGATTGGATTCAACGTTGAGTGGGATGGATATCCGAATTTACAAAAACATGGTGTAGTGGTCCCTGAACCAGACTGAGGATGAATGAAGCCACTGGCCTAGTAACCCGTGAACTAGATTGTGGGTTGCGGTAAATCCATATTGTGTGCCTCGGTGGGCCTAGGAATATTTGTCGATGAATGGGGGGATATACAGTAAAGCCAAGAGGTGGATTTTCTCTTTGTTGGGCCTAGTGATTCCGGGATGTAATGCATAATAAAACTTGGAGAGTATGTATCGGTGTAGGGAATCCCTGGATCAAACTACGGATGCACAATAAAGCTTGAGGACTAGGAGGCACTCAAATTCCTCACGGTGTAGGTGGATAACTCCTGTGGCGTACACATTAATTGGTGTTTTTGATGTGTTTTATGGGTTGACATTCATGCTTAGAATATGGTACATGGTTGATTGGCTGAAGAGAGACTTGGCTCAACCAATCTATGGTCAGGTGGAACGTGGTAGTCCCATCTCTAGTTGCTTCATTGCATTGATTAATGAGAAATTCATTCCTTTAATTTTCATGTGTAAATGTACTAATACTCTCTCTCTCTCTCTCTCTCTCTCTCTCTCTCTCTCTATATATATAATATATATATATATATATATGGATTTTGATGGCTAGTATGTTCATTGTAATTATGTTCCTATTATGTTGGTTAGATGTATATCTTTTGACAACAGCTATGCATGGCTCTCAACATGTTTTTACTTGTATTTGAATTGATATGGTATCTATGACCTAATAAGTGATAAGGAAAAAAATGACATGAGGAAACAATGTTTCATGGTGATTCTCAGATAAGTATGATATCCCTACTCTTAATCATGTCGTTTACACTTGTAGGTTACATGTTGTCAATATGTTTGATGAAATGCCAGTAGGGGTTTGGTTAAGGCCTTGATCATCTATTTACTTTTGCATCATTGTTTCCCTATACTTTACTTGATTTTGAGATTTCATTCCATTCTGGCAAGTGGCTTAGGCTTTAGGCCTAAAAACGTGGTTTAATTCCTGGGGTCGCTACCACAAAACTGGAAAGTTTGGTCCATAGTCGCTGGCAGGTAGGTCTATGAGAGTGAATTTAGGTCTCTGGTCTCCCTCTTTCCCATAGAATTAGAGAGGATATGGCCACATAGGTCCAAAACAACAGCGAGACTCAGGGACAAGGTGTATGAGTGCCTAACTTGTGTCCTGAGGTTTGTGCTGATAATGTTGGATGACTATGTGTGATGTTTCATTGATTCCACTTCCTTAAGGTTACTTAGGAGGTAAAATCTCATCATAGTAGCCTCTCATCTCATGTTTACCTCGGTTGTCATGGTTACTTGGGTGAATGTGGGACAACAATGTTACATCATGTTTTCTCAATAACTGTGCAATCTGAATAATTTCTTCATTCTAAGAAACCATGCTTCTACATCTTCTGGATTTTTCATCTCTCCATCAAATGTAGGAGGCTTCAATTTCTTAAATTCCTTAGGTAAATACTCCCTCTTCCTATAAGGATGATGAGGGTGATGACTGTGGTGATGTCTCTTGGATGTGGAACTAGAATTATGCATATACATACCAGTCCTCCTACTAGGTGTATCCATTTATCTGTCACCTATGATTGTGTCCCCTCTATCCAATTTATATCTAGAATGATATTTCTACCATAGGCTCCATTTTTTCTCTTCCTGTTCTTAATAGATTCTCATCAGTCCCTAATTATGCAAATATGACAAGCTCTAAAGGATTGTTGCAATAACCTCTACCTGCTTCTCCTAAGCCATTACAAGTCTTTCCTGAGCCTCAACCAACTTGTCATTGTCAACTTTGAAACTTATGATCTGTGCCCTCAAGATCCTCAATGTATCTTCTATACCAGGAGAATACTCTTCTCCTTGTTTTCGAACTGATCTGTAAGAAGTGTCATGGGAACTATAGTCTACCATTTTTTTTGTCATCTTGAATTTTCTTCTCCCGAAAAGTATACCATGTCAGATAAACCAAATAGATACCAAAATCAAATCCATACCTCAGTGATGTTTAGGGAAGGCTTATCTCATCTACAAAAATCCACATTAGGATGTACATGTATAATCATAACCATATCCATGTAGTAACATAACATCACAACAACATCATGCATGACCATACCAACTGTATAACATGATCCCATGCATGAAAATCGTAACCTTGACAACATTAGACTTACCCAAAGAGAGAAAAACCAAGGTTTCATACCACCCTGTAATGTCTCCTCCCATATCTACCCACTTTAACCAGCCTATTCGAGGTAAACATGAACTGAGGGTCACTATAATAAGACTCAAACTCCTAGGTGATCTTACAGAATTGAAGTTGACAACTTAAGACCTTACTAACTTGCCTTAGGTGCCACGAGACCTCTAGGAGTAACCCAACCCCTCTAGGAGTCCAACCCTTGAGACAACTCACTTTTTACCTATGGTAGAGCCCCATTCACTCCCTTTCCAAGGCTTCCATGAGACTATGGGTTCCTAGTTGCACGCATAAGTCTACCTCCATGCGAATATGGAATTTTTTGCTCAGTTTTGTGCTAGTGAATCTGAATTTTGTGCCACCTTTTTAGGGCCAAGACTCAGGCCTCTGCCCAAAACTCAGTGAAACTTTGAGAGAAGGTAAATAACATAGAAGCAACACCTGTAAACCAAAAACTAAAATCAGGACTTGGCCTAACCAACCCCAACCAGGACTAACATTTTGTGAAACACTTGGTGGATATGCAACCTATAGTCCATGAATGCAAGTCTCAACATGACGGAATGAAAACGTATCCGAGGTTTAACAAGAAGTGTCACTTCCTTCTCACATTAGTTGTCATAACATCAATTTAGTCTTACATTCATTATTTATTCACTTATGAGTGAAAACATGAAAATATCCATGAATAAGAATTTTACTAAAACCATGCTTATAACCAACATATAACTAGATAAATAACAATAAGAGAACATATATTAAATCCACATAATAATCAATATATTTCCTTATCCAAAGTAACAAAAACTTAGCTTTTATTTAACATAGGAAAATATTGACTTGGTTCGGGACTTCCACTTTCCACCTAACCATAGTTTGACTGAGCCACATATCTCTTCATTTAATTACCCTGTGCCATATTCTAAGCATGAATATGGGATCTCATGGGATATACCAATCCAAAAAATACCAATGGAATCCATAGGTTAAAACACCTCCACCCTCTCCATACTATGATCACACCTAAACTGGTGCCAAGATCACAAAACCAAACCATTATTGTATGTATCAAAATTCCTTCATCATATTTGAGGAATTTTCTTGTCTCCACCCTCAGAATTTACCTTGTATCCCTCCATTACTGGTCAATGGATTCCTAGGCCTTTGGAAATTTTCCTGAGACCACCTCACCCCAGATTCTAAAACCATCCAGCAATCCAAATCTGAAAATCGAGAACAATCCCATCACAACATGACTATCCGAAAATGCAAGACCAGGCTAAAATGCATTGTTGAAACCCAACAAAATCCATGCCAATGACAACAAAAGAACCATATGCCAACATGCACATACTACAAATGTCAAAACCATCTAGGAAATCACACATGTAACCTGCAAGTATTGCCGCTGAAATTTCTTTATCCTTGCCTTCCTTTTCTTTCCTTGTGCTTCTATTATTTTCCTTTCATTTCCTTGATTTCTTTCTCCTATTGGTGCTTTCTCTCTCCTATTGGTGCTTTCTCCTCTATGAGACTAATTCTAACACTAAATTGAAAAAAGGCTACAAACTGATGTTCTAAGGTATTTTTATTGATAAGGCCTCTAATTTATTTAATTTTCCATTATTTTCCTTCATTTTCCTCCTCACATGCAACTTGTGACCTTTCACCTTCCTTTTCTCGTAATTTTGTTTATTTTCATAAATAATTGCCAAAAATACTTTTTTTCCTTTCCAAAGACTTTGAAAATTTCTCCTTAGCCATAAAACACAACAAGTGATTCCCACTAGGATATTTTTCCTAACATTCAGCTTGGAATAAGTGTCCCTTTCCCATGGTCTTATTTTACATTTTATTAACTTTTATTACATGAACTTTTAACCAAGGGTTGTTACATTGATGAAATTTCGATAGAATCTATATAACCCATGAAAATTCCTAACTTCGTAAATGATCTGGGGTGAAGGCCACCTCACAATTTCCTCTATTTCCTATGTATCCATTTTTTGCCCATCTTTGAAATGAAAAAGCCTAAGTATACCAACTCAGACCTCATGGAAGTACACTTTTTCAGGTTAATCAACAATTTCTCTTCATGCAACTTTTGTAGGAAATACCTTACTTTCTTAAGATGTTCTCCCTTTATTTATATGAAAATCAAAATATCATCTAATTAAAGAATAAAAAACTTACCAACGAAGTCCTTCAAGACCTCGTTCATTAACCATATGGAGGTACTTGGTGCATTTGTCAATCCAAATGGCATGACCAACCATTCATATAGTCTTCTATTGGTCTTGAAATCTATCTTCCACTCATACCCTTATTTGATCTATATCTAATGATAACCACTCTTCAAATAAACCTTTGAAAATTATCTTGCCCCACTCAAACAGTCCATCATGTTATCCATCTGTGGAAATAGAAATCTGTACCTGATTGTGATCTTGTTAAGTACGCTGGAATTTGTGCACTTCCTCCATTCTCCATATTTATTTGGACTAAGTACCATAGGGACAACACATGGAATCAATCTCCCCCTTATCAATCCTTTGTCCAATAGCCCTTGGACCTACTTCCTTATCTCTTCATTTTCCTTGGGTTTCATTTAGTAAATAGCTTTGTTCGGAAGGCTTGCACCTAGTATTAGGTCTATGTGATGGTTGATACTTCTCTTAGGGGGACACTCACTTGGAAATTCATCTACAATGATGTCACTAAACTCATGCAACATCTCTTTAATCTCAATAGGTAGATCTATAATTTCAGTTTGTAGAAGTATTACCTTTGGCTTGTAGACCACCGCATAGTTGACATCTTCTTCCTCCACTTGTTGCAGAAATTCCTTTCCTCCCAACAATAATTATTTTGAGCTACTTGTCCTAGCTATACTTTCTTCCTTCAATGATATGAGTGTATGCTTGATACCATCCTTTTCAAACTTATAGGTGTTTATCTCTCCCTAATGCACCACTTTCTTAGCAAACTGGTTGGGTCATCCCAAAAGAAGGTGGAAAACATCCATTGGCATGATGTCACAAGATACCTTATCTTAATATTTCCCTATCTGGAGCTCTACTTCACTTTCTTCACTTACCAATAATTGGTGACCTTTCTATAGCCATGACACTTTATACGGTGTTTGATGCTTTAACCTTTTTATTCCAAGTTTTTCCACCATTTCTATGGAAACTAGATTGTTAGTCCTCCCACTATCAATCACCACTTTGCAACATTTTCCTCCATCCTTGCAAACAGTCCTAAATAAGGCTTTCCTTTGTGAAGGTTGAACAGTCCCCTTGGCTATTTTCAATAAGACCTTATTCCTCATTAAATCTTATCCCATATCTAGTGCATTTCCCGCCACAGGTGCTTTTGCTTATGTTGCTTCTGGTTGCACTACATATGCATCTATTTTTCCTCTTTTTTTATTCTCAGAACACTCAAAATATATGTGACCCAACTTTCCACATTTATATCACTGGTAGAAATTCTCTCTAACTCTTCCTTTACCTCTAACTCTCCAATAAGGTCTTCCTCCTGTGGAGTCATCTTCTTTCTCTTACCTTCCTTGCTACCTTGGGTTACTTGCATCATTCTTTGGAGTTGGAGACTTCCCTCTTCGAATTGTCTATCCTTTTCCTATATAAGAACTACAAACTCTACTTGAATTGTGCTTCCTCGTTGTCTTTTCTTCTACCTTCAAGGCAAACTTGTATGCTTCTTCCATCATCTTGGGAGAAAGCATACTGACTTCATCTTGAATCTCCAACTTCAAGACATTTATTTAACTTACTATTTTCTTTGGGGTATCTCTACATAACATGCCCTCAAATTCACCCTGTAAAATGCCTCAGTATACTATCTAACTATTACCAACCTTTTCTTGAGACTCTGCACCTGTCTATAGAGGGATAGCTGATAGTATTTTGACAAGAACTTCCCCTTCATATTTTCTATCATCCAGTCCCAAATTTTAATCAATGGTTTCCCTTTTCTCCTCCTTTCATCCTGCACATTGTCCCACCATAATGCAGCATGTCCTTTCAACCTAGCTATAACAAATATTACCCACTTATCTTCTTCAATCTCCTCATATTAGAAATACTTGTCTAGTTCACTAATCCAATCCATCAAATTATCTTTTACCAGACTACCATCATAGGTAGACAACTCGGGTTTTGGTCTTGAACTTTAGCTTAACACTGACCTCAACAATTTAAATTTTGGAGCTTCATCCACAGGTGTTTCTCTTTCTGTTGTAGCTTCTTCCTCTAATCCATTGTCATCTCTAGCCTCAGGTTCTCACTATCTACTAGTCTCCATGGCCTCTAAATGATCTTGCATCCTCTATATCTTTTCTTGGAGTTATGCACTAGCTACTAGTCTCCATCCACAAACTCGTGCTCTTCTTGCTTTCATTTCCATCTCCCTTTTACATAGACAACACTACCAATGTTAAACACATCTCTACCACAAATGTAGCTCTACTTATGTTACATAGTCTTTTCTAACACCTCCTATTCACTTCTTTTTACATATCCCAAAGTGCCAAAACATTGACAACTATGCAGCATATCCATCATGATATAAAGACAAAAACATCCCTTAAGAACTAAAGGAAAACTGTCGTGAGTCAATTATGAAGAAGGTTAACTAAAACACTAATCTTTAGGGCCAACACGTTTTGCTCCTCTACCTACTCATGCTGATGGAAGGTTGATATGCTTTACCCTAGCACTACCAACATAGGTTTTGATATGAAAACCTATGTTGAACCTCTTCTGGTAGGTTTTCCCAAACTGGAGGAGAAGCCTCATACACTAGAAACTTCGAGAACATCGAGCCAGATATTGGTTGTTGTTGATATGGTTAAGCTCTCCCATTTGGACCTCTTGATCTTATCATTATGGGATTTCCCTTGATATGTGTACCTTCTTCCCTCTTTTTTGGATCCAAAACTCCCTCTCCCTTCTTATAAATCAACTCCCTTCCATCCCCAAATGGTTGGTCATTGTTTACCTACATTCCTATACTAAGATTATGCCCAAATGTTGCCCATTCTAACTTGGAGAAGGAGTGCCTGAAGAGTATTTTATTGGACTTGGACATCCACCAAAAGGAGGTATCCAAAATGAAGGCATAGATTGTGTACTTCCCTTTTTATCTTATTAATATATACATATGATGTTCACTCTCCATAATTGCGTAAATGTTTATGCTTTTAGCTTAATACTCCTTGATCTATTAAGTAGTTTATGTTTGATGTATAGCATATATGCTCTTGTATCTTGTATTTCTATTTGATATTTCTTGTAGGTACTTGGACATGAGGAAAAAGTATAGAGCGACCCTGGAAGTGAAGGAATCAAAGTCATCTTCAAAGGATTGAGCGATTAGCATCATAGTGAGGTAGGTTTATCCTTCTTTCTACATTTGCTAAACATAAGCTAGGAAAGTGTATCTTAGTTTGTTGCTAGACCTACTCATCGGGCTACAGGGATCGCCTCTATCTATAGAGGGGATTTACCTTCACAACAACTTGAAACCTTCTATAATAAAAAAAAATGATGGAAACAAGCAGCCAAAAAGAAAATCTAGACACAACACAGAGAAGAAAGGAATCTGGTTGTAGGCGTTGCAAAATATTTTCATCGTGCCTTTTAAAAACTTGTAGGTTCTATGAAATATTTTCATAGCACTTCATCTTGTGGAAGGAAAAAATACTAGATCTTTCTCAAGAACTTGACTCTCCAAAATATCAACATGTCCTCCGTGCTCATGAATATTCTCCCTCATCTCCCTTACCAAGGGTTATGCTCAAGTTTCCAACAAAAAAATTGTGGCAGTGCCTAGGCCAAAGGCTCTGTTTCATCACTCAACTTACTAGGATTCCCATGCTTTTCTATTCCAAAAATGATCTCCTCCTGCCTATCTATGTCCAAAAGTCCCTCATTGAATTAATGGGAAGTCCTCCCTTATAAAAATATGTACCACTGCTTGCAAAACAAATATGACGCAAAAATATTGTTTTAATAAGTACGTATAATGACCATAGCTCAAAAATTGAACATCCACAAGCACATAACGCTACAGGCATTGGGTCACATGAATTTTGGGGTCAAATCAAATGCACATACGATTCAAATTGAGAGATAATAACATAGAGTTATGGAGTAAATGTGTTGCATATTTTTATTTATTTATTTCACGTGTATAGGTTCGAGGGAGGAGAAGAAGATCGCCTCCTTCCCAATCATTACTCCTTTTATGCACAATATTTGCAATTGATTTGTTTCCCCTTCTCCCTACTTGAGGGAAGTAGAAAATACACAATATAAATGACTCTTCATTCCTAACCTCTTCAACTTATTCAAACTTGTTATTTACATTAAATGTTTATAATTTCATCAAAGGTAATAAAATTTATTTTCCATCTCAACATGTTGTCAATCCACCACATTGCCAAGGCCCCTCCATTTTTTCATCACAAACTTGGTCTAATGATTTTGTATCAATATTTAAGAAGTCATGATATTATCCATGAAAAATAAATCAGTGTGAGATTTTCTTATGAAAAAACAAAGAAACTATGTTATTTCATTAAAAATATTGCAAGATATATTAGCATGATGCCTATGCATTAGATTCCTAAGGAGAAACATTAGACTTATAAGAATAATATTTATTATATTTCATTTTTGGAAATGAATATGTGAATTTGTATGCACAGGAAGAAATGAATTATCATGTTAGTTATTGAAAAGGAAATATGCATTTGCATGCATAAAAAGAATAACTAAATGTGATAGATTTTCCTGAAAATGAAGTTGTCTGCATAGAAAGAATAGCTATTAAGTTAGAATTCTTGGAAAGAAATGTGTTCCTGAATGCATGAAAAGGATAGCCAATGTGTTAGTGTTCTTAGAAAAAAAATGTATACACATGCACAAAAGTAATGGATTCTATTTTTTCTTGAAAAAGAAATGTGTTATTGCATGCAAGGTTTAGTTAGCGTCCTTTGGAAATAAAGATGTGTTTTGCATTCAAGAAGAATAGTTATCATGCTAATTTTTGTTGAGAAGAACCAGTAGTTGCATGAACTAAATCATAACTATTATGTTAGCTTTATTTTGTAATAAAGAATGTATTTTTCATGTATAATAAATATTATGAATAGATCTCCTTTGGAAAAGTTGATGTTGAAAAGAACATGAAGTTGCATGCACAAGAATAATATATATTACATTACTTTTCTTTTGGAAAAGAACATACATTCACATGTATAAGAATAATATATATTGTATTAGTTCTTCTGGAAAAGAATACATAACTGGATATACAAAGAAAATAGTCTAGGGGTCTATTGCCTTTTGAATAACTTTATTTAACTACACACACAAAGATCAAGAACAATTGTAGTGGTTTCCTTTTGGAAAGGAATGTGTTTTCGTGTGAGGGGAATAATAGTTAATGTGGTGTTTATCTATAGACATGCATTGATGGGTATGTGATTTAAATTAATGCATGGGAAGTGTTGTTTTTTTTTGGTAGGTAAGCACCCACGGGGATTTGAACCAGTGACCTATTGCAAGGAGTGCCTTAACAGTTCACTTATTCACTGTCAATCCAAAGCATTGAGGGATCATGGGAAGTGTTGTTAAAGTAAGCATGTCGCGATTTTTTTTTTTACATATTATGTATGCACATCAATAGATGTTGAAGCATCACTAGTAAAGATTTAGTGTTGGTGTGATTATTAGTGATCTAATCATGATATCAAAGTTTGTTGACAATAGAAGTGGAAGGAAAAGATTGCAACATATGCAAAGATAGACCATGTTTAATATTGTGACATGAAATGAGCTTATGGTCCATGTAGATATTTGAAGGATTGTCAACTGTAGGATAATCTACCAATGGAAACAACAAGGTTGCAAAGACTTAATTTTCAAGGATTTGTGGGTATATGATATAATGATGTTGTAATAACTTATAGCTAGTTATGTTGCATTTAAGATGAAATTTATTTTATGAAAACGGTCAAGGGATGGACTCTCTTATAACCATTGAGTGAGGGGTGAACACCCTCACAAGAGTTTAAAATAAAAGTTTGTTGGATTTCACCCTACAATTTTTTTAGGATATATCAATTTTCAATGATGTGATTGCCTATTGCGCCATCCTTATGATGTTGATTTCTTGCATGATGTGACATTTATGTTATCAAGTATGTGATTAACTAATTGCATTGAAAGAATCATGCAATTGATGCAAGGTTACAATAGGTTGTCTATGTTAATGTGTGGTAACAACGGATGTTATGCTTACTATTCCTTTATTGACGTTACTATAAGTAATAATCAATATCTTATCTAATGGTAAATGAAAAAGTATGGAATAGTATTCCAGAAAGTTACTGTTGGTAATTCTATAAAAACAAAAAAATCTATGCATTTTTCCATGAGGTCACTGGGGGATGTTACAAAAATATTAAAACAATACTTGAATTGAAAAGGGAGAATAATAATAAAAACTTCTTCTCTTTAACCTAAAATTGTAAAATTTTAAAAGCGATGATCCAAAAATCTAATGTTCCTTTTTTCTGTTTGATCAAAGGAATTAACTAATGGGCCATTTTCTCACTTGCGTCACATGTAGTCAATGCTGGTTGTTGCCACTATAAACTATAGGCCCCTATTTATTCCTCTTTCATAGGAATGGGTAATTTGAGGTATTTAAACCTTGAATCTCAAGGTACATAAAAATTCATTAGCCTTGCACTTTCCAATTAAGTTGGCCCTAGCAAGCCTTTTTTTGCTAAACACCCATGGAGAATTTGAACCAATGACCTTTTTGGATGGAGTGCCTTAACAACACAACATCTATTTTCAATCCAAAGCCCTATGGATGACTCAAAAAGCTAATATTATTGTAAAAATGAAATTATAAGAAAGAATACAAGGAGAAAATGATTATTTTTAAATCTAAATATTTTATAGTTATTTAAATAAAAACAATTAATCAAATTTATTTACTAAAAAAAATATGAAACCAAAAACTTTAATAAATAAATATTTAAAAAATATTAAACATAATTTAAAAAGACCAAATAGAACTAACATGTTCATGAGTTTAGAAGGTGGCATAGGCTTAAACACCAACATCGTCCCCCCTCCCTGAATCAACTCTCATAATGCTCCAACCAGTGGTAGTTTTGGTTGTGGTTGGCAGACATGATGATGGCCCGTCCTTGCCATTCAAAAGAAAGGATTACGAAAAAATTGTAAGGCTAGAACAACTATATTGGTAAATGTAGTTTATATACGCTAAAAGGTGTATAGAAACCACACTAATAATTATTAGGTGTATGGTACAAATTTAATATTAATACTAATTATTATAATTTTGAAAATGATTTCTCATCTATCTTTACCACCGAACATGTCAGAGACGCTCAGAGTCCAACGAAACATCCCGACTCCGAGCTTAATTTAGGGAATATTTCTCACACTATTCCCATTGAAATTTCCGTGAAGCCTGGGATTCTTGAGAACATTCATATAGGTGCCTCATGTTCCGAAACTGAGATTGAAACTTATAAGGCCCTATTCCAAGAGTTCCGTGACGTGTTTGCCTGGTCATACGAAGAAATGCCAGGAATTGATCCCTCTATTGTTGTTCATGAGATCAAAACCTACCCGGATGCTAAACCTGTCCGGAAACGTTTGCGTCAGATTCACCCTCGAAAAGCGGCTGCCATTAAAGCAGAGGTCGAAAAGTTATTAAAAGTAGGTTTCATTTATCCAATCCCGTTAACAGATTTTGGGTATCGAATATTGTCCTGGTTAATAAAAAACAGGGGACAATAAGAATCTGTATCGATTATAGGGACATAAATCGAGCTTGTCCTAAGGACAACTATCCAACACCTTATATCGATCAAATCATTGATGATTGTGTCGGGAGCGAAATGTTTTCCTTCATGGATGGTTTTTCGGGCTATAATCAAATCAATATTCTACCTGCCGACCAACCAAAAACGACATTCATTTGTCCATGGGAACATTTTCTTATTGCAAACTACCTTTTGGACTCAAGAACGCCGGAGCCACTTTTCAGAGAGTGATGTCTTATGCGTTTCATGACATCAAACACATTGTGCAACCTTATCTAGATGATTTGCCTGCTCATTCTTTACATCGAGATGATCACCTTGTTCACTTACGAGCAATCTTCATGAGGTGTAGGCATTATCGCATTCGTTTAAATCCGCACAAGTGTGTGTTTTGTATAGAAGCAGGTCGATTGCTAGGATTTGTTGTTTCTAAAACCGACATTCGCGTTGATCCCTCGAAAGTAGAAGAAATCATCAAATTGCCTCCTCCTTTGAGTTTACGCCAACTCCAAAGTTTGCAAGGGAAAGCAAACTTTCTACGTCGATTCATTCCGATCTACGTTGAGGTCACTAAGGGTTTTACCCGGTTGTTAAAACAAAATGCTCAATTCTTTTGGGACGAGATTGCTCAACAGTATTTTGATGCTCTCAAGCACGCCTTGACCCATGCACCGTTGCTGCATCCTCCCAATTACAACCAGGATTACTTCTTATACCATGCGGCTTCGCATTCCACTATTGGAATGGTGCTAGTACAGGAAGATGAATTCGGAGCAGAACATGTAATATATTATCTTAGTCGGACCTTGAATCCAACCGAGTTAAAATATTTACATGTGGAGAAATTGGCCCTGGCAGCTGTTCAGGCTGTCCAACATTTTCGTCACTACATCCTACTTCCCAAAACTACTGTGATTTCCGATTGCAACCCCATGATTTACATCTTGACTAGACAATTGCTAGGGGGCAAGTACTCTAAATGGATTGTTATCCTGCAAGAGTTCGATTTGGAATTCAAGAAATCCAAGTCTAAGAAATCCTTAGTATTTGCAGAGTTGATGTGTGATTTCCCGCGCGCTGACACAGAGACAGTGGCAGAAGAGTCCATCATCGACGAATCTTTGTTTCTTATCAGCACTTTAGATCTGTGGTACGGAGATATCATCGTCTATCTCCAAACCCAATCCTTTCGGCCTGAACTTTCAAAGTCAGAGCGTCGAAAAATTCGGTTTCAATCCCAGCAATTTAAAATCATTGGAGATACTCTTTATCGCCGGG
>APFE030758862.1:46426-61811 GCA_000404065.3 Pinus taeda | reverse complement strand
ACTACCCTGATATGAAAGGAATTGACCCCCAGTTATGTACACACCACATTTACATAGAAAAAGATGTGAGACCTATTCAACAGCCTCAGAGGAGACTAAATCCTCATCTAAAGGATGTGGTAAAAGCTGAACTTCAAAAACTTTTAGATGTCAATTTTATCTACCCTATCTCTGATAGTAAATGGGTCTCTCAGCTTGTGGTGGTACCAAAAAATAATGGGAAATGGAGAATCTGTGTGGACTACAGGGAGCTAAATAAAGCAACACAAAAAGACCACTTCCCTCTCCCATTCATCGACCAAGTATTAGACACTTTGGTAGGAAAGAAATTATTTTCTTTCCTCGATGGCTTCAGTGGGTACAATCAAATACAGATTTCCCCTGAAGACCAAGACAAAACTACTCTTACTTGTCCTTGGGGAACATTTGCCTACCGAGTTTTACCTTTTGGCTTATGCAATGCTCCTGCCACATTCCAAAGGGTTATTCTTAGCATTTTCTCAGACTTAATAAATGAATGACTTGATGTATATATGGATGACTTTACACCATACAGAGATGATTTCGATCCAGCACTAGATACGCTAGAAAAAGTCCTACAATGCTGCATTTCTACCAGGCTTTGTTTAAGCCATGAAAAATGTTATATGATGATGACGGAAGGACTTATCCTAGGACACTATATTTCAGCAACTGGACTCCCACCACTCAAACAGAGGTACGTAGTTTTCTTGGATTTTTTGGTTATTACAGGAGGTTTATAGAACATTATTCAGGTATTGCTGCACCTTTGTATGCACTAACTGGTCACGTTGATTTTTTTTGGACAGAAAAATGTGAACGTGCTTTCAAGGATCTTAAGAAGCTCGTATCCACAGCCTCAGTCCTTCGAGGACCAAATTGGGATTTTCCATTCCAGATATCATCTGATGCCTGAGATACAGCCATTGGAGCGGTCCTTGGGCAGGAAGAGGATAGAAAACCATAAGCAATTTATTACATAAGCAAAAATTTATCCCCTGCTGAATTAAACTACACTGCTACTGAAAAAGAATTTCTAGCTGTAATACATGATGTCAATAAGTTCAGACATTACATTACTGGATATCCTATTATCTTGTACACAGATCATTCTGCCATAAAATATTTAGCAAACAAGCCTATCACAAATGGCAGAATAACTAGATGGCTGATTTTATTGCAGAAATTTGATATTACAATCAAGGATCGACCTGGAAAAGAAAATCCTGTAGCTGATTTTCTCTCAAGAATGCCAAAGCCAATTGATGCAACAGCAGTTGAAGATCAATTTCCGGACGAGCATCTGTTTGCTGTGGCTGTTCAAACACCCTGGTATGCTAATGTTGCCAATTACCTAGTAGTAGGTAAATTACCAAAGCATCTAACCCCTAATGAGCGGAAACAGATTGTTCAGCAGAGTACTCGATTTTCTTGGATTGGGGGCTATTTGTTCCACATAGGGGCATACATGCATATTAGGAGATGCGTTCGAGAGGATGAAATCTTTGACATTTTGAAAGCCTGCCATGACGGACCATGTGGTGGACATTTCACCGATCGCAGAACTGGACATAAAGTGCTACAAATAGGCTATTATTGGCCCACGATTTTCAAAGATGCAAAGAAATTCGTCCAAGCCTATGACAGTTGCCAGAGAGCAGGACAACCTTGTGAGTCTGATGAGATGCCTCTCAAACCACAGCTAGTCATCGAACCATTCGAGCGATGGGCTCTTGATTTCGTTGGACCAATCAACCCATCATCAAACCAAAATACATATATTTTGGTGGCAACAGAATATGTCACCAAGTGGGTTGAAGCAGAGGCATTACCAAGAGCTACAGAGGACTCTGTCATACAGTTCCTGTTCCATCTATTTGTACGTTATGGCCTTCCAAGAGAGATAATTATAGACGGTGGACCACAATTTGCTGGGAACAGAATAGCTGCAACACTCAACAACTATCATGTCCAACATAAAATCACTACTCCATACCACCCACAAGCAAATGGGCAGGTACAAAGTAGCAATAAAATTATAGAAGCAATCCTAACGAAAACCGTTGCATCACATAGACATGATTGGGCTGCCAGACTACTTGAAGCACTGTGGGATTACAGAACAACATGGAGAAGTACCACTGGTTACTCACCTTATCAACTAGTGTTTAGAAAACAACCCATTTTCCCCATAGAATTTGAAATCCAAACATTACGAACAACACAGGAAGTTGGCTTAGATCTAACTGAGGCACAGATTAATCGACTACAACAGATCAATGAGCTGGACGAAATCAAGCTCTCTGCACTTCAAAACACTGCTCTCATCTAGCAGTAGAGAGCTAAATGGCATGATGCTCTCATTAAAAATAAAGTCTTTCACGAAGGAGACTGGGATCTTTTGTACGACTCCAGGTTTCAGGACTTCCCTAGGAAACTCCAGACTTGTTGGTTGGGACCATACGAAATCTAGAAGGTACATGAAAATGGTACCCTTACTCTAATCACTATTGATGGTTCTGGATATGTCTTCAAGGCAAATGGCCACCGAGTTCGTCTCTATCACAAACCACTCACTCGGGAGTCCTTCTACCAGTAGCTACGCTAAGATTCAGATATGGAGATCTTGGGGGAGGAAGAGAAGTCTTCCTCACCTCTAATTCATTAAGGAATTGACTTCTTTTTTATAGTTTGTACATAATTTCTTTTCTTGAATCATTTTGGTACATATTTTTGAATCAACGTTTTGCTGTTACTATTTCTGCTATTCCTTTTTTTTTCAAAAGAACAACATTTTCTTCTGGCTGTTCCTTTTTCAAAACAACAATCCTCTTTGGATCAACCGTCATTTTACTGTAATTTGGTTCTTTTTCTTTTGTGTTCTGCTGTTCCTTTTCCAAAGGAACAACATTTTTGATTTCTGCTGTTCCTTTTCCAAAGGAACGACATTTGTGTGTTTTTGCTGTTCCTTTTCCAAAGGAACAACATTTTCGATTTCTGCTGTTCCTTTTCTAAAGGAACGACATTTGTGTGTTTTTGCTGTTCCTTTTCCAAAGGAACAACATTTTTGATTTCTGCTGTTCCTTTTCCAAAGGGATGGCATTTGTGTTTTTTTGCTGTTCTCTTTCCAAAGAAACAACATTTTTGATTTCTGCTGTTCCTTTTCCAAAGGGATGGCATTTGTGTGTTTTTGCTGTTCTCTTTCCAAAGAAACAACATTTTCGATTTCTGCTGTTCCTTTTCGAAAGGAACGACATTTGTGTGTTTTTGCTGTTCCTTTTCCAAAGAAACAACTTTTTCGATTTTTTCTATTCCTTTTCCAAAGGAACGACATTTGCTGCTTTTGCTGTTCCTTTTCCAAAAGAATAACGTTTTTGATTTCTGCTGTTCCTTTTCTAAAAGAACGACGTTTGTTGGTTTTGCTGTTCCTTTTCCAAAGGAACAACGTTTTTGATTTCTGTTGTTCTTTTTCCAAGGGAATGGCATTTGCTTGCTTTGCTGTTCCTTTTCCAAAGGAACAACATTTTTGATTTCTGCTGTTCCTTTTCCAAAGGAACAACACTTTTGTGTGTTTTGTTATTCCTTTTCCAAAGGAACAAAATTTTTGATGTCTGTTGCTCCTTTTTCGAAAGGAACGACACCTGTGTGATCTGTTGTTCCTTTTTCCAAAGGAACGACACCTGTGCGATCTGTTGTTCCTTTTTCCAAAGGAACGACACCTATGTGTTCTGCTGTTCCTTTTCCAAAGGAACGACATCTGTGTGTTCTGTTGTTCATTTTCCAAAGGAACGACATCTATATGTTCTGCTGTTCCTTTTCCAAAGGAACAACATTTGTGGACTTTTGTTGTTCCTTTTCTCAAAAGGAACACCACTTGTATGTTTTTGCTCTCCCTGTGAAACAACTTGTTCCTTTCGCTGTTCTAAATTGGGGATGCTTATTGGTCCTATTCTTTCAAGTCTTTTGGAATACAGCTATGCACTTATGAAATGGAAACAAAATCACAACATACTGAAATCAGTGAATCATAAACTGCTATCTTTATAAGAAATTGCTCTGAATTGGTGAAAGGACAGAAGGAAGGACACGCTTATTCATCATCTTTTGCTGTCATTGTTCTACTAATTCTACTCTGATTGGTTATCTCTATCAGGTTGGTCCATTTTAATCCTCTTTGATTGTTATTCAGGAATAAGAGCAAAGGGTTTATATCTTCCTATTGGGATGTTAAGACTTCTTCCACCATTCCTACTCTTAAGGAGTGTTGAACCACCCTTTGTGTATAAATAGGGAAAGTACTTTATGAAAAAGAAAGAAAAAAGAGCAAACATGACTTATAAGTTGTCAAATGCAGGATAGGGGGTCTCATTAAGAGCTGGCCTACCATGATCATGAGGAAGAGAGTGAAGTGGAATTCCCATTATGGCCACCACACCAGGGATATAGTCCAAAAGGTATATCAAATAAACAACCCTTGGAACAGGAGGTTTCATCACGAGCCGACCTGCCCACTTTTCACTCATTCCTTGGTGAATGGCATTATGGCTAACTGGTCACCAAGCCAGCATAATGGCCCACACTTTGACATTACACAACATTTCCTTGCATACACAAAGGATCATGGTTCCAAGGGTGAAATAAACAACTCTGCCAAGGTTATGGACACCTGTCGGAAGCAAAGCACTGTTAATGGTATTGAAGTCACATTATTTACACCAATAGGTCAGTTATTAGCACCCTTCTGTTTCTTATGCCGTAGTAATCACTTATATATTATTTCCTAAACCATACAACGCATGAATATATATTATCACCAATCATGACAGAACAATTGACAATGACCGCATGAGAATCTCTATTTATGGCAAATTTTTTATCCCCAACCTTGCATCATATCACCGCAGTCTCTTACGTATTAAGAGACATAACTCTACGCATCGATTTCGGTAATTTGCTGTTTTTGTAAACATGGCATATTGCCATACGCTGTTCCTTAAGGACTCTGATTCAGAGCGGGCACTGCTCCTTTATTTGATGGCTGGGACAGCCTATCACATTGCCGGGGGGGGAGGTTAACCTCATCATTCCCCGGTGTTACACTGAATTTTGTCACCTTGACTATCTGCAGTTTATATGGCCTCATCAATAGCCATATTGTCCTCTTTGTCAAGTCCCATGCCTCTACTCTTCATGTCAAAACTTCAAAAAGAGAGAAAGTCACTTAAAAACATGTTTATCTCTGGGTACGCAGTTTCTCTCTACCTTGCCTGCGGGTACGCACTCCAAATACACTGTACCTGCGTACTTGTACGCTCTGTAAGCTAAAGGTTGGGTGCGTACCCCTGTAAAGGTCAAAAGGCGCGAGTTTCATCTTTAAAAAGTTACTTGTGGTCACTTATAGAGCCTTCTAGAAGAGTTTTTGACGTGTATTGAGCGCCTCCAGATGGTTCATGCATCCCTATCATAGAGGAGCTTATCCCATCAAGAGAGGAGCTACCCCATCCAAAAGAGGGAGTATCCCATTGATGTTGGAACTGAATAACCTCCTATAGAATACTATAAATACAGGCATTGGGCCAGAGGAGGGGAGGTTGAAAGCTGAACATTCTAAAGGGTAAATGCTGCTGGAATTAGGACTTCCATTGTGGACTTGTGAGGAGAGATCACTATCCTTCCTTGTTGCCATAGTGGGAGTGGGTGAGCTTGTCAAAGTAGAGGAAATCTCTTGCTGGACCCTGGGAGGAGCTTGCACAACACCAAGGCTCAGGTTGTAATGGTTCCTTTTTTGTTTCCTTAATACAAATAAGTCAATTCTTCTCAATGATTTGTTGTTAATGAATTATTTCATGTACTCCTTGGTCTATGTGATGAATATGCTTTGTTTTATGAAAGATTCAGGTGTTATGTAATCGTTTTCTTTGTTAGTGTATGCAGGTCTTAAAGTGAAGGAGGAGCTCATCTGGATCAGCAAGGCTGGACTGCTAAAACAAGCGTTGGACCTAAGGTAAGATCGGAAAACACTTGGTTTCTCATAGAATAATGTATGTTTAGAGAAGGATTGCTCTTGTTTGGTTTGTTTGTCACTAGAGAGTCTTAGACTCCTAGGGAGGTTAGGTTTGTCCGCAAAAATAACTCTTTCCACATGACAGGCCCGTCCTTGCCATTCAAAAGAAGGGATTACGAAAAAATTGTAAGGCTAGAACAACTATATTGGTAAATGTAGTTTATATACGCTAAAAGGTGTATAGAAACCACACTAATAATTATTAGGTGTATGGTACAAATTTAATATTAATACTAATTATTATAATAATTATATAGGTAAGCATAAGTTAAGTATTCAACTAGGTAAGTTTTAATTAGCACTGAAATCCTAGGTTTTAACCCTAATCTTTTCTTTTTATAACCCTATTTCTTTTTATTTTTAAGACTAAAAACTGCTCTATGAAATAAACTATTGTAATTTAATTAGAATATAATTAAATTAAAAATTCAAGAAACTAATCTTATTACAAAAATGATAAAGGTAAAAAATATAAATAACATCATGAATTAATACATCACATTATGGATATATTAATAAAAATAGGTTAACAATTGTGCTAGTAAATCATTATTATAACAAAGTAAATAATAGAGAAATATATAAAATAATCAAATATTTTATGAAGAAGATAATAATAAATAATTAAAAGAAAATAAACAATCTTGAACTAGTCAACTTTACCTTACAACTCACTTGATCATATTTATAACTCGCGTTTCTCTTCTTAGTAAATCAATCTTGATGATGAGTCTTGTTCTAGACTAGAAACGTAGATAACATAAAATGAAGACTATGGAATATCCAAATTCTGAACTTCAAAAACCACACCACAGAAATCTGCAAACCATTAAAAACCGCTCTATCGAAATGTGTGCATGCTAATGTTAATATTATTAATACTATGATTAATACTAGTAATCATATTGTTAGAGTAAATAGAATTTTTATTTTTTATTGATAATTATATTATTAACTATTAAAAATTAAATATTACTAATATTGTTTATTCATATTAATAAACCTATATTATAAAACCTTGATATTAAAACCCAATATTAGAAACCTAACATTTTAAACCCTAATATTATAAACCATAATATTAAGCCCAACATTATAAACCTTAATATTAAACCCAATATTAAAACCAAAACCCTAAATTACATACCCAATATTATAAACCCTAATATATAGACCTAAAATATAGAACCTAATATTAAACCCTATATTATAAACCCAATATATATATATCATATATTATAAACTCTAATATTAAACCCCATATTATATATCATATATTATAAACTCTAATATTAAACCAAATATTATAAACCCTAATATATTTTTTGTTGTAAAATAATACTATGTATTACCAAAACTCGGGATTACATAGTTTTGTGAGAATACACTTTGAGAGTTTTAATCCTCCTCATCTAATTGCTCCTAACACTAATAAGTATACATTTCTCAATAAAACAATATATGCAAAATTCACAAAAGACAACATTACACCACAATTGACACATATACTACTATCGACTAAATACATCACAAAGTCAAAAGCCCTTATGATTGGGCCAATCCAAAATACAAAGGACCTAGAATTGCAAAGAAAACCTCCAACAACACTAATTATTATCTAAGGTTGAAATCATTGTTGGCACCCTTACGTTTGAACCCATGCATCTTGTAGATTCCTGCTATCAGATTCATATGGAATATGCCCCTCCATATCTGAAACGAGGGAGTAATTGTTGTCGAGGAAAAAACTTTGATTTATGAGAATTATTTTAATATCTTCAAGGATGGCGAAGACGTTATACCACTTCATTTTCTTGTCTTTTAGGTCAAGCCCCAATAAACTCTTTATTTTCCAGTGCAAAGCCACATAATTCATATATTTCTTCTTCCTTCCCTTGGTGTTCCTAGGGTTAGGAACCCAAGTTGACAGGTCTTCCAATATTTCAAAATGAGAATGGGATTTTATCCCCACCTTCGGTTAAGTCTTCAATTTATGGATCTCCTTCATTGTTTCTAGTGGAACAATATTGACGTAAGTGGTAATCAAGTCATGAGAAAAATATCTCTCTCCTTTCTACCCCAGTGGACCACTTCCCCCTCCCCATCACCTGTAATGCATTCACTATCTCAATGGATTGACTAAGAATAGGAGGGAATACCTAAAGAAACTACTATAATTTCCTATCCATGTGTTTTCATATAGGGAGTTGCAAATGACACCCACATCAGCCCAAACTACTCTAAGGTTCCATGCATCTAGACACAAACCAAGCCTACGAGAAAACTCTACTGCTACCACTAACACCTTCATAGGCTAATGAGATCTAACTTTGATATCTTAAATATAGACCCAACCCCAAACACAACTCCCTTCATTATTAGTTGGAACATAATTCATGCATAAGGAGGTAAGGACCTGCCCTTGCCTCCACTCAAAACACCACAAGTGACTTTCAGAAGTATCATTTGGACAAGTATATAAAGGAAAATTAACCCTAGGGTTAAGTATACAAGTGAATGTAGGATCTAGTTGTACCCCACTTCATTATTGCACATCACGTCTGGGGGTGGCAGGCATAACCTCCAAAGCCCCCTCTTTAAACATATAAATAGCCCCATAGGGGATAAACCCTAATATTATAAACCCTTTATTATAAACCCAATTTATAAACCTTAATATTATAAACCCTATATATTAAACGATGATATAAACCCTAATATTAAAAACCCTAATATTATAACCCTAAATACTATAAACTCCAATATTATAAACCTTATTTATTAAACCATGATATAAACCCTAATATTAGACCCAATATTAAAAACCATAAATACCATAAAATCCAATATTATAAACCCTAGCATAACCACATTAGTAAATGTGATTGAGATACATTTATTAACATATTTCAAGCACATGCACAACCACATTATTAAACGTGGTTGAATAATTTTGTAATGTCACATTGCGACGTTAGAGAAATTGCAAGAATATTTATCACGATGCAACATTGGATAGATTTATGTACTGTTCTGATCTCCAATCATGTTTTGTTATTGATATTAAGCAATAATTTTCAATAATGATTATTATTATCAATAATATTAAATAATAACCACATTAGTGAAAGTGGTTAAGTAATTTTGTATTGTCACATTGCAATGTTTGATACATTTCAATGTAATGTAACATTGAGATAATTTTTGTCACATTACGACGTTTGTCACATGGTTTGGCCAAGTTCACCATGGGTGAACATGGTTTGACTAATTTGACCATGTTTTATAATAGTTTTATATGATAGATTGTGTCTTTCTGTATTGATAACAAAACACTATGATTGATCATGTTTTACCATGGAGACCTAGGCTAATCATATTTTAGCATAATAATAATGGTTGGTCATGTTTAGCATGGGTTGAACATAATTTTTAAAGGTTGAATATGGAAACTATGGTTGAAAAAATTATGACCATGATTGACCATGATTAACCTATGTTTTCCATGGTTGAACATGACTGACCATGGTTTGTAAAGATCAACCATGTTGAATAGAGTCAACTATGGTTGACCATGGTGACCATAGTTAACTATGGTCATTCATAGTCAACCATAGCGATCATAGTTGATGATCGTTGACCATGGTTTGTTAGTTCCCTATAATACTAGTGTATCCCCCTTATTGTTATTGTTTGTTGGCTTATAGGGTCCTGACCCAGGTTTAGAAGGATTATTTATCCAAACAAATCCTGCAGCTACCGACCCTTTCAGCAACAGCTCGTGGAGTGTGGACTAAGGTCTCACTCGAGGTAGCAGGGGAGGGTCTGGAACCAGGTTTTCACACCCTTCGGATGTCTAGCTGTGGTCTGTATATTTTGCACTATGTTCTGCACCCTCACACTACGCTGTATCTACGCAGATCCAGACTAACGATTATGGTTTATTAGCACGCCATATACAGATCTATTTTATTAGTATTGTAAATCAAATCTACTTAACAGGGTCTTTAAGCAAACATATAAAAATTCAACCAGTTCGCATACTTAGATTAAACCCATATTCATATATATTCCAAGTGTAAGCACATGTGCATAGAATAAACAATTATGTCAATCATTCAATAACACAGATTCGCGACAACTCAGATTTAATCACAAAATTACTGAAACAACTTATCTTCAATTACTTTCTTTCACCATTACATCTCGATCTGCCCTACACACTCAGCTGTAGGGGTCTACGCACAGAGCTGTGGACTCTACTAGGCCTATGCACACACAACTGCAGAGCCTCTATCCACTACCCAGACCCTTGACTCGGACTTACAAATGCCTTCACAGAAAACCCATTACATTTCAGATCCAAAATCATACCAAAACTTCGCTACCTCTACCCATAGAGCCATGCTCTATTTATACATTTCTTTGGCCCACGATCCAAGAGCAGGCTGACTCTACTTACATTTCTTCACCATATACCTGGGTGAACTACCCTTCAACCTACTACAATTCATGCTCCGTGCATCTCGCAGAGTCTGTACCCTATTTTCACCCAAAATTGTGGGCTTCAAGCCCCATAACCATTGCGTGGGGCTTCTGCTACCCAACAATCCCCCAACGCAATCACGTGACTCATCCCGAGTCAACTGATGCAGCAACCTTCTAGCTGAGGTCGGTTAGCAGCCTATGTGCTTCGCTTATAGCGGCATCAAATTTTTCCGTCATCCGCTGCATTACTTCCACACGTGTAGCCATCACTTCGGTCCCTGCCACCACTGTCGTGATGGTGGCAGATTATTTCTGCGTGTGGGCTACCTTACATTCTATGGTGGTCGAGACTGCAAACGCCTCATCCAACCATGGCTAGAGATGGGCTTTAACCACTACTGCCTTCTATCGGGTCATGTCAGCTTGACTCTTTAGGTCCTGGGCCTCCCTTAACTTAGCCAGGGGCTACGTAGTAGCGATAGTCGACACGGTTCCTTTGACCATATCATAGGCTTCCTGAAGTTCCCGAGCTTTGGTTTCCAGTCACTAAAGGGTTGGATCCTCTTGGAGGGAGGTGAGCGTGCTAATCAACTGTGTGAATAGATCCTTACGTTCCTGCATGGACCTCGTGAGAATCATGCGCACGATGGCGATAATGTTTTTGCGCTGCTCGATGATCTGAGGTGGTGTTGACAGTTGAGCCTGTAGTTTTAAATCTGCAATATGTAAACTAAGCTCCAGCTGGATTCGTGCGACCTCCTCGTTTGCTTTATGGAACCTAGTAGCCAACCTCTGAATTTGATGGCTTCATCCTGCTGGAGGCATAGCTGTTCAAGATTTATTTTCTACTCCTGAAGTACTTGGTTGGTGTGGCTAGCCCTGGTGTGAAGCTCTAGCATGGTGCTATCCTAGAGCTATCGCAAGATGTCTTGCGATAAAGCGGCCATGTTCAGTCCCAGCCCTGTAAGCCACCCTAGCACAACTCAGTCCTCCACATTTTTGGTGATCAATGCTCCTCGGGGAATCGCGAAGGAATGAGCGATTTGGGTCCTCCTCAATGGCTCTATGGCTGACATACCAAGAACCCCTGGATCAGTGCTTTCGCCCATTGGTGTGACTCAGATTCATAGTGCTCGTAGCTGTGTTTGGAGCTCCCCCAACACAATATGTTGTTCTGACATGGCTTCATCAACTACATCTCGTGTGGCATTCCGAATAGTGGTTTCTATTTCATTCAGATCGCCTTTGGTTAGGGTGCTCACATCACTGTCTGTCTTAGATGCCTTTGCCTTCTTCCGTGGCTTCAGACGTTCTGGTTGGGTTGGTCGCTTTAAAGGCAAATCTATGCTAGTTGAAGGTGGTATATTCGCAGCCATCTGCGTAGGTGTCGTCTAACCGCTTTTTTGGTTATCGGTGCATCCCTGCCCGATGGTGTTTTCCCTACTGCCGCCTCCCGAGCTGCCTGAACTTTCGCGACATACTGTTCATTCCGCTTTTGCTAGGCGACAAGCTTAGCGTCCTCTTTTTGTTTTTGAATGGCGGCCTCATCACGTTCGACCACCTCAGGTCTGCGCTAAGCCACTGGCCAAGTATCCACAATCCCATAAATAATGTCATCAATGGTAATAAACCGGAGCGCAGTCCATTTATGGGCGGGGTCCTTGCATGCCCTGATGTAGATACGATGCATGTTTGCTTTAAATTCGGCAATATGCTTCATGCTTTCATAGATCCCATCAGATAGGTGGGGTAGTTTGTTAATCCATTGACGCACATTTATATCCATCAATATCCAAAATATTTTGATGTTCCAGAGTCGTCCCGTGTCCCTTGTTTCCCAAAGAGAAGCATATTTGGCAGCTTTCGGCCAATCGAGGTCCAAACATGGAAACTGGCTGTCCTCAAGCAATTCAGTGGCAACCAACATAATAGACAGGAGAAACCATGCGTAATGAAAAGTCTTGCCTTCCTCTTGAACCTCGTGGCAGTTGGTAAAAAATTCTTCACACAGGAACTGTGATGAGTTGAAACTTGCTCCAGTTGTGCACTCCTTAGCGGGTGCAATGACTACTGCTGGAACCTTAGTGCCATGGAATTTCCACATCACTTTTCCTGCCAAGAGCTGTGTGGTGATGCAGACTGCATTGTTTGAAATACTGTAAATGATGTATCCCTCTTGGCCCTTTGCGAGGTTATACTTCTTTTTCAGATTCTCTATCATAACAACATCGCTAGTTCTATAAGCAATTTCGTGGGGATCTCTTCCTTCGCAGGGAAGGTGCGAAACCCAAGGACAAGTTCCGTTGTGATGCGGATAGGCTTGCCAACCCATAATATTTCCTCGTGGACCAATCAAAGCAACTGCCTTATAACCAATATTGTGATAGTGGGCCGGGAAAAATGAGGGATAGACAAAAGACAGAGCAACTCGACTGTTTCGACCTTTTGCAGCCACTCCTTTGGCTGTAGCATGGCCACCGTTCCTTTAACGCTTTACTCCATCGGTTCAGTGGTTTCCATGTGGGAAAACTTGACGATATCTGCTAAGTCCCATTCTTCAAATTTCATTGTCACAATACAACCAACCACCAAGCCCTCCACTGGGACTACTTTTGGGAATGAGGGTGTGAAAAGGATGGTGTTGACTTCATCCAGATTTGTAGGGACCTTCACCTTCCCCTTGCTTGGGGCCACATACTCGGGCCTTCAGACTGGCTGGATAGGATCCTCTTTAGGGAGGACTTCTTCGATGTATGTAGGAGAACCCTCATCCTCTTAATCGCTTTCAATTATAACAGTTTTAGCCTTCTCCTCCATCATGAATTTTCTAGATTTCAGGTGCCTGGGTGATCTTCTTTCTAGGTCTGGACTCTGGGGATTTTTCTTGGTTCACGGTGTTTGGGGGGATTTAGGGAGCTCTGTTGCCTATGGCAGAGCATTTGGTGGACTATCGGCGAAAGGTTTTGGGGCCTTAAGAATCACTTCTTGGTAATGCTTTGGTAATTCCTGAAACCATGGAAAAGCTTTCTATTGGCATTATGGCACAAGTTTGGCGCTATGGCACAGGTGTTGTCCTTGATGGCAACTCACTCTGGTGATAGATCAAAGTTCAGGCACTCAGAAAGAAGAAAAATATATATACACAGGTTCACCTTGACGAAGCCACATATACACGCTGGTTAGACGTTCCGAAGTCACGTATGCGTATACACGCACTTTCACGCAAGAAAAAGCACGTACATGTGGGAGAACTTATTTTTGGTCCATGGTATTTAGTCCTTGGTATTTAGACCTATGGTTTTTGTGCCATGGTATCTCGTTAGAAGTGTTGATCCCAAGTATTGAGTCCATGGTATTGATTTGTTATGGTTTAGGACCGTGGTATTGTGAAAGGCCTAAGACTATAAAAGAGGAAGGAGATCATTTGGAAAAGGAGAATTTGAATGAATTGAATATCTGATAAAGTGCTAGATCTGGAATACTGGGGATTGGTTTATGGTGCATATATGGATCTGAATGGAGGAGGAACCTGAGCGCAAGGAGAAGGATAAGTTCTATTGAAGGGTCAAAATCTTAAGGCTTGAATAATAGTATCTTTGAATGATTTTGATCTATTATATGTGGTGCATGCTTGATCTATAAATCTGGTAATCTGGGTTAACTAATGTCTTAATGATTGGAAGACTGAATTATCCTTTATAGATATGTACGCAGGTTCAGTGAAGCGAAGGCGCGTATACACGCTGGTTCTGTGACTAAAAAAAACGTATACACAGGTTGGTCCAAACATAGAAGCGTATGCACGTAGGTTTCTGGTTATTAAAGTAGCATACATCTCTTAAATTATGTTCTAGCTGCTTTTGTTTATTGCTGCAGTGTTCCGGGTTCAGAATTTGATGTGTGGTTATTGTTAATATGTTCTGGGTACAGCTGTCAGAGAAGAGTCTATTTGATTCAGGGTTAATTGGTGAAAAGGAGATTGTTTGATGATTGATTGATGTTCATGGATCCAGTCTGAAAATTTATGAAACGTGGTCCCTGGAAGCAAAGAGAAGGTTGTAGCCTTCTGCAGGTAGTAGCCTGCATACTAGTATCCCAGCTAGTAGAAGAGCTAAGGGGGTTGTAGCTCCCTTCCAAGAAAAGCTGAAGAACGAGAGAGGGTTGTAGCTCTCTGCGGGTAGCAGCCTGCATATTGGTAAAGGACTGCACCAATACAAAAACATTGTAAAAGGAAGTTTCTAAATAAAGGAAGATAGAGACGAATTGCAACAGGTGGTTTTCACCTACATTGGGTTTCCACCTTATATATCTTGTGTTCATGTGTGTGATTATCTTCTGCTCTGTTTCACTGTTTCTGGTTACTGTTTATTTGATTCTGATACATAGATTAATGATCAACAACTATAAAATAAATTAAATTATAATTCTGCATGGTATACGTGGGTTTCCTTATCTGTAGTTGCATATATACGCGGTTTTCACTAACTGAAGTAGTGTATATGAACTGGGTTTGAAAAAGAAAATAACTGACTTGATAATATTGATTCACCCCCCCTCTCAGTATTATTTCCAACAATTGGTATCAGAGCAGGTCCTTCCTTCAGAAGAAGCTTGATCGCTTGAAGGAAGATCTATCATCATGAGCAACTACGAGAGAGAAGCATCAATCAGGCCACCAATTTTTGATGGGACCAACTTCGTCTATTGGAAGGTAAGAGTTACATCCTATCTTCAATCTCTTGGTACAAAAGTCTGGGATATCATAGATACAGGGTACACTTTTCCATCAGTAACTCCTACAAATCTGGCTGA